>JAEAOA010000272.1:0-15000 GCA_016746295.1 Potamilus streckersoni | reverse complement strand
GGTTTGCCGTCCATCATTAGATATTTGATTTTGCTACTGTAGCTATTTGTTACTGTCAAATTTTCAAACATTATTTTTAAAGTTTAGATAAAATTTTAGTTTGCAAAGATAATGTCAAATATATCTCTATCATCATGACAATACCCAAGTGCAAATGTATCTACCCCATTTTCGCAATAACGTTTATCATCAAAATTGCTCAAACCGCGTTTGATAAGGACATCTGTTTCGAGCTTATGATGATTTGTCCGAATTGACATAGCTCTTATAAAACTAACACCACCATCAAGCGCGTACTTGTAGTCATCAAATTTTATAAACTTTTTAACAAAATCAAGAGGCAGACCTTTTGCTTTTTTTGTTATTTTATTATTGTCTAACAATACGGCATACATTTTACTACGTAATCCGATAAAGTATTTGATAGCGCTCGAGTTCATTTCATCTTTGAACTTACCAATAACCTTTTTATATGTCGTCATGAAATTTACTGTCACGTGGGTAATCGGAAAGATCAAACAGATATCTATTATCATGCATATCCTGATAGACGTCCTCGCATTCGATTTCATATACGAGCGAATCAGTATCAGTAAATAATAATCTACTAGCCGGCCATTGATTTTTAACAAAATTATAATGAAAATCGTACATCTGCCACTTTGATAAATCTAACACTGCAGCTCCAACATACATCGGCTTGTTTAGTTTTAGATTTGTTTTTCTTCTTTGTATCGCAACAAGATTCTCATTAAATATTTTCATACTCACAAAATCATCGTCTGACACAAGTTTGTTTCTGCGATTGACATCATTGACTAGTTCGATATTTACGCGTTTCCTAATATTCTCCATCGTCTTACCAAAAATAGAATTGTTCATCAGTTTGAAAAAGTTTTTCTCAAAATCAGTTTTTGCCGCAGCTCTTCTTGTAGTGTTCGAGTTAATATAACCTCTCATCCACGGCGACTGATTAAATTTTAGTACGCGATGAACTTTTCTCAACACGAGACCAGCATCGACTGCTTGTTTTAAAGCTTTGTAATGCAAAACATAATTACGTTTATGAAGCAAATTTGGTACTAGTTTCTTTACCATAGAATGTTGTCTTGGTAATGCTGACGCTTGTTGTTCTTCTGATAACAAACTATACTCTATAACCATCGATTCCGCGCAGAAAGGGTAATCGTTATGTAATTTGTGTAGCGAAGTTGGATAATCGAGATCAACTTCAACGAAATACGAAACATCGTCGGGTATCTTTTTTTCTGTCTCTGATAGAAATTGATCAGCCGTGATCCAATGAAATCAACCAAACGGCATTGGTTCTGCCATCGAATATCCGTACAAGTTATTGCAATCTAGATAAACGATATACTTCGAAGGAAGGTCAGGATTATACTCTTTCAAATATTTGTTGTTTGCTTCAGCATATTTCTTCGTTATCACGCTAATACCGCCTCGGATACCTTTTTCAATAAAATTGAACATATCAACATCAGTCAGTAATTCCAACCTTACCTTACTAAACTTTAACAGAGCATCCCATGACAACCCAGGGGCAGAATAATACCAGCAAGGATCTAGTCCGTAATTATTATAACTCACTTCTCGAAAACTTTCAAAAACATCTGCTAATAATAACACGTCAGTTTTCAAATACAAATCGTGATAATCACCAAAAGTCTCACAATCAAACTCTTTCCAGATATCTTGTGCATACCTGTACTCATCATCAGTTATATTTTCATTTTTAAGTTTCGAGTAAAATTTGTCTTTGCTAGGTAAAGATGTTTCATCAAATTTACTCCAATCGTCGAGATATTCGTATGGAAAAACTCCTTTTTTTAGCTAGTAGATTAAATTTATCTCCAAAACAGTCTCTTAGGTTATTAAATTTACTACAACCTTTTACTAGCTCATCTAACGATGCTGCCATAAACTGCAGGCTGTCAATAAAACGTAATTTACCTAGCGTAACTGACATGTACTTTTCAAAATTATTTGGGATGCATTTGATGATGTTATCGAGTTTTAGACGAGATTTTATATCAGAATCACCAAAAGCTTCTACTATAATATGGCTATCATATCCTCGAAAATTGTGAAGAATAACTGGAATAAAATCTGGAGCATGAAATTTTAAATTACACTGATCATGAGCCGCTCCACGATACTGTCCGGTCAAATGGCAATGGTCACGTACTTTTTTGTTATCATCAAAAGCTTTTTCACAAATATAACAAATTTTCGCTTGCTCGTGATCAGATTCTTGTTGAGGTGTTAATTTTAACATTGGCGTTACTTTTTTCAAACGATAAGTAATATTATCAACTTCATTAATCAACTGCTTGAGAAGCCAAACAGCTGGATTTTTACCACGATAGAGTTGGATTGGTTTAGATAACCTCGAATCAGCGCAACAAACTACCTTGTACGCTACTCCACATGGAACATGATTTTGAATTTTTCTTGTACTCGATTGGTTTAGTTCATTTTCTACGCCAAGTACAGGTTGAAGTAAGCATTCAAAATCGACGTATATGACGAAAGGAATTTTTAGTTTATGATTATGATGGACAAACTGTAACACGCTATCTTTTTTAGATGGCATTGTTATTCTTTGTACGTCACTACAGTACTGCAAATGCTTTTGTAATGTTTCATTGTCTCTACAACCGTGCAAGCAGCGATAACAAAAGAACTTTTTGTTGTTATTTTTATTATACTGTCTTCCAACTAGTCTGTTAAAGTTTTTGATCCAAACGTAATGATTTTTATAAAACAGTAAATTGATAGTCGATTGTGAAGCTTTTTCTGAAATATACCTCGGATAGACATTTTCTTTTTCATCTAATCCAAAAACGTTAATCGAAACATTATTTTGCTTTTCAAACTTTGGTATTTGATTTTCTGCCACTGGAAAGTCAATACCAGCACAATTTAATCTTGACACGTGACTGATATACTTCTCAACACGATCAGCATTTTTTTCTGCTGGAAATAGCGCGGAAAGAACAGCCCATTGGAAACATTTGCTATCGACGTTTTTTATGTTTATACAGCACTGTTTATTTTTTATTTTTGGTGGCAGGTCGATATACGAACTACCGCGTAATGCGTCATATTTCATCGTGTGAAACAAAATTTCCTTGATCATTTCAAACTTCCAACCCGAACCTAATTCGGTAAATTCTTCTATTTTTTTCCAAATTTCTTGGTGTATTTCATTAGATAGTGACAAAAGATCACTACCAAGTAAAACACGTCTAGATTTTGCGTTGATGTAAGGGTCTGCAATTTCCTTGTTAGTAGATTCTTCCGTCACAAGTAGTTTTGAAAATATAACGTGATATTGCACTAACAATCTTAGACCCTTGTGTTTTTCAAGCTCACGTTTTACAGTCGTCTGTAGCAGATGAAAGAGATTTGTTTCAGAAAAATTTACTAAAACGTTTTGATTATCAAACTGATAACTATTGTCAAAACCTGTAAAAGCAGTCACTATTTTATCAGGTTCTCCCATAAGACTTCTCTTGGCTATATCACGCAATTTTAACATTATTATATTATATTCTAATATCTAATTGATAATTTACCGCACACTGCCCATGCGCTAAACAACAATTAGAGATAAAAAATATCACCTATAATATAATGACAGTAAATCTGACAAGCGCACGTGAGCAAGAGGTATATCATGTTTATCCAAAGTACAACCTGTACGCTGGAAATGCACTTGGTTCGGTTATTAATATCATTACTGGAATATCTGTTGGTAAAGCAACGCCAGCGGGTTATACGATTAGTGTAAAGGGAGATAATACTGAAAGAATTACGATGTTTAGAAAAGATTTTATTTACACGTTATTTTGCAATGACATTCCAGAGGGGAAACGAGTATATCATTATAACGGTAAAGTTACTGATGATAATATTGAAAATTTATCCTTACAAGACGAGTTTCAGCCGCATCCGGTCTTTGATTTATACGAGGCTAACGATCGCGGTATTGTTAGAAACAGAAAAACTAAAAAAGTTCTTAGTTCTATGAACAATATGGGATATCTTATAGTAACTGTTAGAGGAACATCGACAGATCGAGTTTGTTATACTGGTCATAGGTTTGTTTACGAGGTGTTCAACGGATCTATACCCAATGGTCTGGTTATTAATCATATCAATAATGTAAAGACAGACAATCGATTGGAAAATCTGGAGCTAGTGACCCAACAGGAAAATGTGAGAAAAGGACGAGGTGGTGGTATTAATTTTAGATGCCCAATAAAACCTGTTATTTCGTTAAACCTTGAAACGGATGAGGAGATCAAATTCAAATCAATTACAGCTGCGGCGAAATATTATAATATAAATCCCAGAGCAGTAAAATTTGTAGCTGATGGAGCAACAAAATCAGCTTTTTCAAACAAATATGATGCTAGTATTATTTTTAGATATGATGATTAATAATATTTTGTAATTCGGTTTTAGTCAAACAATGATGAGCAAATGCTATAATATCATCGCAATCAAATTTTAGCGTCGTTACAGCACTTTCATTAATTTTATTTTTTTCTGCTTCTGTTAGTAATATTTTATGAGAATCACCTTGCATTACAATAACGTCAACGGAATATGAACTATAACCAGACAAGCATTTTCTTACCGCTTCGGTCAGTTCGTGGTAGTTTATTATATTAACTTTTTGGTGATATTTTACCTTGTCAGTCATCTTATAACAACAAATTAGATAAAAAGTATATTATAATATGGATATGATGAAACGACTTGCTAGCGATAAGGTCTCCACAATCTCTAATGATATAATAGACAAATCTGTTGGTTATAACGAAGATGATATTTTATATAACAACGAGTCTGATGATGGTGAAATAGTTACTGTTACTGACAGATCTAATTATAGCAGACCAACCACTGGAAAATATAATGTCAAGTATCACATTGCTAAAAAAATTATAAAATTTAATTTTACCGTTACCGAACAGCAGATATTTTTGCAGTTAATCAGACCTTTTTTAAACATCAAAATTTCAGGTCGACAGAAAAATATCAAATTCGATTTCATATTTGTCAAGATTTTTAATCTTATGACGATCACTGACGATCGCAGACAATATCTAATATCAGTATGTAAACCAGTAAAATGCAAATCTATCAAACGAAAGTATGAGGAAATTTATAATAGCATTATTTCACAGTCGATAAAATCGACCGGGTTGGAATCCAGCTGTTAAATTTATCACTATACCCACGCCATTTGACTAAACTTTTATCTCCTTTTTTCCTAATCACTTTTTCGATAACGAAAACATCTTGTTCAGTTTTTTGTAGTTCTTGTTCGTAAAAACTACCTACTATAGGTTCCCCTGCCAGATCTTTTAACGAGTACGTTACAGGTATTGTTAAGTGTACTTTATCAACAACAAATACTTCTTCGCTCCAGTTTGGAGTAAATCCTTTTTCAAATATCTTTTTAGTCAAAGAGATTCTAACTTTATCACCGACCTTAAATTTATGTCTGCGGTACATGTTTTCGTTTGCTAATATTGGATTTTTGATAGCGTCATTGGGTGACATTTTGATGGTTCGATGTTTCGTGTTATTATATTCGCCTACGATTTGAGAAAGGTCATCGATGTACCTGTTGGTGTTTTCAGCTGTCATATGTTTATGTAATTTTTCGTTTAGCGTGCGATTAAATCTCTCGACAACAACGCTTTTGCCTTCGTTTCCTGTAACGTATTTTTTAATATTATTTTGTTTTAAAAACTGCTCAAACTTTTTGATAAAAAACTCGGCTCCATGATCAGTCCAGATTTTGTTTGGTTTTCTTTCGGTACTCGTTATTATTTGTTTTAACGCATCAGTGATTGACGTTCCTGTTTTATCTGAAACTGGCACACTAAAAGCGTATTTGCTGAAAACATCTGTGACATTAAACAAATATTTCTTATTATCGTTAAACTGAGCCAGATTGGATACATCTACCAAATCTATTGCCCAGATATCATCTACAGCGTTTGCAACAACTTTACGTCTCGGAAACTTTTTTTTTAGGTCTGTGTAGTTCGACTGCAAGATCATCGTATAATTCTTTTCCCCGATCGCGAGGCGATTGACGAGACTCTCCGAGTCCAAGTTTATATTTTGCTCCTATCATTCCCTGAACAAATCTTCTATCAAAACGTTCTCGTAGATTTGTTGGCTCCATATCATGTAATTCGTCTAACATTACTTTATCACAATCTGCTTTCGAGTTTTCATGATCACGATAACAGATATCGTGACGCATTGCTATTGCATCCACTTGATTATAAGGCTCTTGTCCTGGCAATGGATTGTCGTTTTCATCTAGTTGTTGGTCTAGCGGATTGTAAGGACCTGTATACCGATGACCAGGCAAAGTCCAACCGCCTTTTGGTTTTGGTAATTTACCAATTAGTTTATGTATATCTATACCTAACCCTATTATTTCTCTGTTGTTACAACGTTGACAGTACGTAATGATTTTATCTTGTTCTATGCAAAGATCTTTGTCACAATCACAATTGCATTTCATTTTATTTTATTTTGTTTCATAAGATTAATCGTCGATCAAGATAACTCTATCAACGCTAGATCCTACTTGTTTTTTCAAAAACATACTTTTCTTTCTACCACAGATTGCACAAATACTTTTTAACATCATTCTATTATTTTTCGTTTTTTCCGTCATCTCATCCTTGTTATCTGTTTTAGTTTTGCATTTGAGACAGTATGTTGACATTATTATATCAAGGAGTTTAGATAAAATTGATTGCAATATTATCATTCGCATGAGAAGGAAGCTCATCAAATTGTAAAATAAACTTTAAAAAGTTTTTACTTCCAGAGCTTTTACTCTGGTGCATTTGTATGACAAACATGATACAATAATAACCACAAGCTGATGTTCCAATCGGCTGTAGTTGATTAGACGAATAATTTATTTTATCAAATTTTTTAAAAATATATTTTTTTATGAGATCGCTTGGAGGAAGTCCGAACGAATCAAAATAATTGTTATCGTGGACAGCAACCCAGTGGGTGCCAGAGCCATCATTGAAGTTTTCAATATTTACAACACAAGAACCGCCTGTTGGTACGTCATCGAGTTCATCCTTGGAAAATACTCCTCGAAATCCAACAACGTCCTTCAATTTTTCAATGATGTCAAAATTGCTCAATAACGTCTGGTCCCTGGTAGAGTTAATCCGCGTCCGATTCCTAGTAAGTTTGGCAGCAGACTTCCCGCTAGTCCCGCTAGAAGTGGAGCGAAAGGAATAATTCCTCCTTGTTTTGTTTGTTTGCGTTTTGTTGTTGTATTTTTTTTTCGATGATTTTGTTTTTTTCGGCGACTTTTTCGTTGCCATTTTCGGCGACTTTTTCGGCGACATTTTCGTTGGCATTTTATTTTATACTGTTACATAAAATTAACGATAGATTTGTTTGATACCACGACCTTCGACTGCTTTCTTCGTTGCGCCAGAGACTGCTCCTGACGCAGCCGCAAGTCCAAGTGTACCAAGTACTGGTAAAACTTTGCTAGCTATTATTGATAACGCTGGTCCAAAAAATCCACCTTCTTTTGACATTGCAGTTACCTGAGAAACAGATAATTTCAGCACCAAAGGTTTGTTGCGATCGAGTTTATTGATTTGTTGTTGCGTTAGCATGACTTTTACTGCAATTTTATTTGAAGTTTCCGGAGAGATCATCAAAGAAACAGAGCTGCGTTTAGCAACAGCTGCTGATAATTTTTCAACTTGACCAGATGTTAGGTGTATTTCTCGAGTTGTGTATTTGGTTTTCATAATGTTATATCCAAGTTGTTAGATTAAACTTGTACTGTCATTCTTCCTTTGATTGAATCGATGGTCAGAAATCGATCACTAACCAATAGCGCGTATACGTTATACTGTTCACCTGGCACAGCGCCCAGTGTCCACGTGACCTCAATATCTGCAGTCGATCCCACAACACGCTCCAAATGTTTTGATACGTCAAAGTAAAAGATGGGATAGAGCGATCGAAACTCTTCTATTGATATTTGAGATCCACTGTCCGCGTTCTGATATTTTTGCATTGCTTCCATAAGATACATGTACGGCCGAGAGATGTTTCTGTTGGCGTCTACGGCAAAATTACATTCGATTGCACGTTCGGGATACTGTTTGGAATTTACTCTCACAAATATTCGTCTAACGTCTGGGTTATCGAATACGGAGTTGTTCATTTCCTGATGGTTACGACGTGCTTGTCGTTGAAATACGACGAACAAGTGTCGCGGTAGTTGTTCGCTGGGCGTGGTCGTTACACGCCATGTATAATCAGTCGCGTTGGGAATGGCTGTTTGATAAATCCTGTTCTGTTGGAAGTGTATCTTTTTTGTAAAGGTGGCTAGTAAAGATTCGAGCTCCATCATTTTAGCTAATGAAGGGACAACCCGAGGCATCCACAGTGCTAATCTTGTAAGAGAAAACTGTCCCTCAGCCACTCCAACAACACGCATTATGCAATCGTTTTGATCAGCTCGATCTAAAATTAGGGTATGTTTTATTCCTCGAAAGACTTTATTATAATCACGGCAAAATCCAAAGATTGTACTTAACGGAAGCATCATCGTTATTTGGCGAGATTCTGCGGCAAATGCTTTTCGTTTGGTAAATCCCTCGTTATATCTTATGTTACGTGCACTAATAACACCGTTTATTAATTCTAACATCGCAACACCATCTGCGGCTGCAGCTGGTGGAGTTATACCAAGATTATTACAAGCGGCAATAAGTGAAGCTCTTGTGGCGTTTACATCAGCAGCTGCACCTGGTGCGGCTATACCAAATTTGTTAGCATTATCAATAAGAAAATTTCTTACAATTACAAGATCTGCAGCGGCATCAGCTCCGTGTTCTTTTACACCACTTGAAATAAACTCGCTCGACACAGTTGTCCCTAGTCCAGTATCTTTGAACCACATCATGTTTGTAGCAACTGATCTGGAATAGTCATCGCTAAACGAAACGATGTTTAGTATTGTACTCGCTATGGGTAAATGCATTGAAATATCTTCTACGGTTTGATTGGCCAGTTGGTATCGTGCACTCTTAAACAAACTCCAACCATTATTGACGAGAGCGATTTCTACATTAGCTGCAATATCAACACCTGCTGCAGTTAATATTCGGCCACGCACTTCTAACATTGCCTTATGGGGTAGTAGAAACACGTCCTCGTCTCTTGTGTTAAAAGTTCTAACTCCGGTTTTATTCGGTTCGTTCGAGTTCTCATCGAGATACTCGACATACTCTAATTCTGTTACAGCATCGTCAGTATCAATTTCTTCTGCAAAGTCGAGATAGTTTTTAGCTGACATTTATTTTATAATCGTTACACAAAATTAAAAGGCAGCAGGGGTCATCGGTTTTGTTTTCTTTACAAGTTTACGTACTATTTCTTCACCACTCGGCGACAATAATTTTTTTGTTGTAGCTATCATAGCTCGTTTTGTTTCTTCTGTTGGCGCAATATCTGATATTACTCGTTTTATTTCTGATGGGGAAGGCCCTTTAATCTTATCAGCAATCTTTTGCCCTACTGCAGTGCCTGCTGAAGATGCCGCCCCTGTAGCGAAAGCTTTACCGGCGTCAAGTGCAATGGGCGCTACTTTACGCGCGATTCCTGGAATATTCTCTGCAATTGTTGTAAATATATTTCCAAAAAATCCACCTACGATTTTTCTTCGATAAACTTTTCTTCGTCTCATTTTATAAAATTATGTACACAAAATCACATGCCTAGGCAGTGCGTAGGTGTAAGTAATACGTGACTATCTCGTTGTTCACGTCTATTTGTCGTCCAGATTGGTCTGTGAGTTGCATTGTAATGCTTGTAATTTGATTCTCAGGTGTTATTGGATAGTAGATAATCTGTCGGGGATTGATTTGCATGAGAGAACCTGGTGGGACTTCTGGTGAGAAACTGTAGATCGTTTGTCCGCGGTTGCCTTTTGACGTATAAGATCCAGATGCGATAGAGCAATTGATGAGTATTGTATTTACTTCTGTGATATCTACTGGTAGTTCTCCATCAAATGTCAAAGATTTATCTTCACCGGTGGTATAGTATAAAACTCTAGTAAAACCTAACATCTTTCCAAAACTTCTTTCTTCAAAGATGACTTTCATATTTCTTTTCACTGTTATCCTAGCTCGTAAGGTGTTATAATTCGCCGCTAATTCGAAATTATCAGCATTCCCACCAGCTTTTGTTAGAAGCTCTTTTATTGTTCTGTTTAGATCAGTAATGTTATAAGCTCCTTGTGGAATCTGTAGTTTGTATTGTATATCAATAAACTCTTTTTGTGATGTTGGAGATTGTTTAACATTAACGATTAAAATTTCATCATTAATCCCAGTTTTAATATTCGGCATGGCGTTCCAACAAGTACAAGAAATTAATCCAATCTCATACTGTTTTGCAGGATCTAGTTCTATTGGTGGGTTGTAATTTACTGTAAAATTCGCGCTGTTTCCTATTATTTGTGATGAATCAAGCAATAATGTTGTTTGCATTATACTAATATTTTAGATAAGATCGCGGTGTAAAATTTCGTACTCGGATGATGTTAGTAATCCACTCGATCTTAGATGATCAAGTATATCAATAATTTCGTTATCAATCTCTACACTTTCATTACCAGCTTCTTTAGAGGATAGCAACAGCATTAGCCGATCGACTATGTCTGCGTTTGATGTAAAAACTTTAACTCCACCTCCAGTTCCTTCTTCCGGTAATCTATTATCTCGCTTGTTTTCATATTGTTTGAGTAGTATTTTAAAATACCATTTACTATAACCTCCTTGTTTATTTCGATATTGTATTGATGTTTTAAGAAAAACCTCAGCCATAATTCCTTCTCTAATATAATTGAGTAATGTTGGAATATCTCTTATCTTTTTCATCTTTAATTTCATCATCAGCATTTTCACCAACTTCTTTAATTCTTTCTAATTTTTCTATCAAATCCTTATATTTTTCTTCTGGCCAATCTCGAATACTATTAATATTAGTGATATCATATTTTTTCATAAACTCTTCATACTCATCATATTCTATTTTAAACCTAGCTTGTCTTCTGTAAATTTTTATAGATTCTTCAAAAGATACCATTTTTATCACACTTTCTTGTAATAATTTTTGTTTCTCAGTTAATTCTTCAGTTTGTTCTGATAATTTTTCCATCATACCTCTTATCTCATCTGGATTAACCGTCAATCTTGTTATTGCGTGTTGAAGTTCAAGAGGATTGTTCATTAGCCTGTCAAACTCAGCTTGTCGTGCAGCAGGATCAGCAATGTTTCTTACAAGTTCGTTTACAATTTTTACAGTTTCTTCTTTTGATCTTTCTCCAAGTAAACCAAACAAACCCTTTTCTTTCATTTTTGCTAGTTCTTCTGGAGATGATGTTTGTATTTCTGGCTGCTTGCCAAGCATCGCCTCAGTAACAGGTTTGAAAAATTTGGTTCTTTCTTCTTCTGCTTGAACTTGTCCACGTCGAGCTTCTTCCACCTTTTTCTTAAAAGCCGCTCGAGTTTCGAGAAACTTTTTTAGTAATTCGATTTTCTGTTGATGTTTGTCCATTATTTTTATACGCTTTACAAAATTATATCATAGAAACGTCTCAATGCAACAACGAAACATCTTGGTTGGATCACGCGCTAGCTTGTCAAATAAAAAGAAACTATATCGATCTTTAGTTGCTCGATGATATAATTCGATAAATTTATCTTTTGTAACATCACCACATTGTTCGTTTGCAATATTTCTCACATCCACATTATCTAGTCCGGGAAATAATATGAAACAACCCGTATATCGCCTAATAAACCTATCAACATTATAAAAACCTTGGGCAAGATAAACAGAATTACATCTTTTATTACGTGATAGTGAAAAATATGATCTAATCTTGTTCATCTCCTCATTGTTTAGCGGAATATCATCAAAGACGATTATCTTATGCTCTGACGAATCGAGTTCATTCACTGGAACGAGTTCTTCTGGTTGTTTTATCAAAAATATATCATCACCAATGCCAAGGTCATCACGAAGTTTATCATTATACTCGTTTAATAATTTGTATTTGTCTTGTTGGGGGTTGATGGTGTAAATATACACCTTATCATAGTTAAAGTTATTATTGAGTAAAAGATTTAATAACAAATTTGTTTTACCAGATCCAGTTCTCCCAACAATAAGATAATGACAGTCTGGAAGTTCATTGTTATGTTTATGCTTCACCAATCGCTCGGTGTCAAAGTTTATTATCTTCGCCATCGTATAATTTTATGTTATATTAAACCAACAATTTTGTGTAGAACGGTATGTATAATGAGCTACTATACAAAATTTGGAACATTAGCAGTAGATTTATTAACAGAAGGTTACCAGGGTGACTTATCCAAGTATGCGACTCTTGATAAGCTCAAAAATGAAATCAACAATTTGTTAAACGTTGCAAGTGTAGATCCAAATGAAGTTGTAGTTTTCCAGGACAAACAAGGACGATTAAAGACGAGTAATGTACAACTATCAGATGTACTAGTACGAAATCCTACTGCAGTTGCTAATAATATTGTTACTTTTAATAATCAAGGTAAGATAGAAGATTCGGGGAGGTCAGTTAACGATTATGTTAGAAAAGCAGGTGATTTATTTACGGGAAACATTGTTATGAACCAGAACAAGATCACATACCTTGGAAACCCAACTGAGGATAATGACGCTGCTACTAAGAAATATGTTGATGATCAGGAATCAAAGTACGTGTCAGTGCATGGCGGTGTAATGCATGCATTTCTCAACATGAACAATAATGGCATCAATAATCTTAGAACACCAGAATCTGATTTTGATGCTGTAACAAAGAAATATGTTGATGATATCAACAATGAAATCACCAAGTTCAAAACTGATTTTACTAATCACATCACCACGTTTTTAAATTTTCGCAGAAACATAAACAAAACCAATAACGAATTTTTTGGAAGTCCGCCGTCTGTTGATATTACACTCGATAATATTAACACAAAACTCAACGATATTATTAGTGGAATTCCTAGTATTGTTGAGAAAACAAGTATGATTAAAATTCCTCACAAGCAGATTAAAAATATTGTCTATACTGTTGCTTCTGGAATGTCTACTTGGTCGCCGCAAAATAACACTCTCAAACATACTGCAGAGGTCACTGGTGTGTATAGATTGTCCGTGTTTAGCAGTGCAAAGTTTAATATATTTACCTTATTTCCATGGCGTCACTCGACTGATAATTTCTCTGGAACCGTGTCTATTGTGTTAAACAAAGATGTTGAAGAAACTTTTATGCTAATAGCAGATGACAAAAAATTAACTGCTGCGTCATATTGGTATTGTCTGGAATTTGTGACTGAAACACCTCAACTAGTTACTTAATCAAGCCTGAGATTATGTGAACAAATATTATAATGAAAAAAAGTATAGTTGATTTCAATCATATTTCAAAAGATATTCCAGGACAGGATGTGACGCACTAATACAATACTACAAATATTATCACAAAAAACTTTGGTGCGTAAAAAAATGCTACAAATATTATAACAAGATACTTCGAATAATATCATATCTACCCTTGTTAATGACTAGTTCTGGCATAATTTCAAGTGGTATATCATTAATCCCGTTTTTGTTAATCATATCCGGTGTTGGTGTTTCTCTTACAGCAGCTTGTAAAAAAGTTGAACCTAAAATTTCGATAAAAAAGCACGGCTGCTTAACATCAATTATAACTTACAAAAAACTACTTGATCAAATAAGATCTTACCTACGAGGAGTAAAATATAGTATGGACGATTTAATACGTGAATTTCGTATTATTGACAACATGTTAACAGATATTCTACCCATGAGGATCAGCAAATATGAGAAAGATTATCAAAAGAAGTATGATATAACATAAAATTTTATATAATAATACCACTTACCTTACTGGAATTCTAATGCTTAATTTAGTCCACAATCGCCCGCTCTGCTAAATCGTAATGATTTGGAAAATTGAGTCTGACATATCATTTTGCTTATTCTGGAAGATCACGTAATTAAATTTTACCTGTTACCTAGGTATTTTGCAACAGGTGTTCTATTGTATTTGTTTGGAGGTCTGGAGGGGTTGTTGAGCTCGGATTCTTAGCGCAATTATTGATTGCAACAGGTGTTCTATTACGTTACCTAGGTATTTTGTATTTGTTTGGAGGTGTGGAGGGGTGGGGAGAGGGGTTGTTGAGCTCAGATTCTTACTTTCTCCTACTACTCACTCATACCTTATTTTATACAATTATTAGTGTTTGTAAGTAGAATGTAAATATGAGATGCACAGATAATAATTTTAAATTATTCATTGTCAATATTGTTTGGTGATATTCTTCTTAAAAAGTAGATATATTTTGAACAAAATCCATTTTCGTATACCACAGGACTATATAAAAATTGTTGGTTTTTGCAATATTACAGGTGCCAAAGTGAATCTATCATAAGCGGTTTCAAAGGCAATTGATGGTCGATAGAAATATACCGATTCCTTAACACAACTACAACCTTATTGTTTTCTCTACGTATTCAGATTCACACCATCGCCATGTCTGATCTGGATTTCCCTGGATAGTATGTTCTATGGACAATACGTCTTCTACCTTTCTTAACAAATTAAATATCTATTAGTATCTGATAATGTAAAAATCGACTCAAATTGTCTGTTTTGATGCCGAATGAAACACTCTGAAAAACAATAAGTACGACACCTCTTAGTTAGGTCAAATAGTAATTTTAACTGCTGTGAACACTGACCTCGTTCTTTCTGATTCTCTCCGCTTGTACAATCTCCGCACAGAGAGGGGTCCTGTTGAGCAAGACAACAAGAATATTGGT
>JAEAOA010000271.1:495000-674173 GCA_016746295.1 Potamilus streckersoni | reverse complement strand
CGGGAAAAGACCAGGTCAGATCTGAATTCGCACTTCTCTTCAGTATCTTGGATGAAAATAGGAGTTGGTACCTGTCTAAGAACAACCAGATATTTGCACCGTTGGCTAATGAGCAAAGTCATGAATTTATGGAGAGTAATAGAAAATTTGCTATCAACGGATATCTTTATGGAAATATACCGAACTTAAACGCTAGTGTTGGTGAAAACATAGCCTGGTATATCATGGCTCTAGGAACAGACGATGACATTCATACAGCTCATTTCCACGGGCATACATTTATCCATCGTGCATCTCGTGCGCATACCGGCGATGTGATAGAAGTATTTCCCGGAACTTACGAGACTATTGAAATTTTCGCTGACAACCCTGGCACTTGGCTTTTGCATTGCCATGTTGGAGAACACACAAAGAAAGGAATGATCGCGTTATACACCATAGAATAAAAAGCAAGAAATGTGGATTATAAATTTATTTTTAATTAAAATGGCTGTCAGAACATAAAAGGAATTGCTTGCTTGTCCTTTTCAAAGGAATTTTGAACTTTGTAGACACAATATCAAGTTTAGTACGAAGAAGCACAAGAAGTTGTGAAGCGATAGTAGTAGAGGAAAACCAGGTTTTCAACTCACTTTGTTTTTTTACCCTCCAAACTAGTATAAATTATAGTGCTAAATTATCCCCCACCCCACCCCATTTTTTCCAAAATAAAACAGGGTTTTGACTCACCCTCCCCCACCTCTTTTTTTCCCCCTACTACTACTATGTAAACAGGTATTTTGTAACCAAACAAAACAACAGGTGTTGGAATGTGATAAGCTCTTTACACAGAGGTGACTAATTTGTTAGAATAGCGCATGTGTGGAATACAATTATTCTAAAGACGGCAAACGGGTTTTTACCACAAGATAACAGGATGAAAATTAAACTGTGCATTAGAATGTTTCAGTTAACAAGGTGGAAATTAAACTAGCATTAGAATGAAAATGATATTATTTTAGTTATATTATATCTTAAGTTTAGATAAAATTTTACGTTACTCATATTTTTTTTGATATTTTTTTTCATACTTGCTAACCCTCATTGGTAGAATGTCTGTTAACATATTATCAATAATACGAAATTCACGTAATAAATCATCCATATTATATTTGACTCCTCGTAGGTAAGACCGGATCTGATCAAGTAGTTTCTTGCAAGTTTTAATTGATGTTAAACATCCATGCTTTTTTATCAAAAGTCTTGGTTCTACTTTTTTACACGCCGCTGTAAGTGAAACACCAATACCAGATATAATTAACAAAAAGGGATTTAACGATATCCCACTTGAAATTATACCGGAACTGGTCATTAACAATGGTAGATATGATATTACTCGAAGGATCTTGTTGTAGTATTTGTAACATTTTTTAACGCACCAATTTTTTTTGTGATAATATTTGTAGTATTGTATTAGTGCGTCCACATCCTGTTCTGAAATATCTTTTGAAATATGATTAAAATCAACTATACTTTTTTTCATTATAATATTTGTTTACATAGTTATGATAAATCAGTTACAAATTCTAAACACCAATGATAATCGGCTTCGACTACTGGAATTGTATCAACCAGTTCAAGTGAAAATTCTTTTTCAATACCTTTTAGTAATAATATAATTACAGTTCCAGAAGACCTATTAAAATTATGTAATGAAGATGATGTGGTATATATTTTAAAATTTACAGTGCTAATCACTGACAATCTATACATACCAGTAACTTCTGCAGTGTATTTGATAGAATTATTTTGCCTCGTCCATGTACTAGACCCAGATGCAACAGTATACACAATATTTTTAATCTGTTTGTGAGGAATTTTAATCATACTCGTTTTCTCAGCAATATTAGGAATTCCACTTTTAATATCATTGAGTTCTGTGTTAATATCATTAAATTTTGTGTTAATATTAGCGAGTGTAATGCCAACATTTGATGGACTTCCAAAAAATTCATCTCTAATTTTGTTTATGTTTCTGCGAAAACTTAAAAATGTGTTTACATGACTAAGATACTCATTTTTGAGTGCTGTGATTTCATTATTGATTGAAACGTCCTGATCATTGACGTATTTTTTAGTGGCAGCATCCCCATCCTCAGTTGGGTTTCCAAGATCTGTAATCTTGTTTTGTTTCATAACAATATTCCCACTAAATACATCACCATCTTTTTTTAACAAAATCATTAACTGACCTACCAGAATCTTGTATATTACCTAGATTGTTAAAAGTAATGATATTATTAGCAATCGCAGCAGTATTTCGTACAACTACATCTGACAGTTTTACATTACTCGTCTTTAATCGTCCTTCTTTGTCTTGGAAAATGACAACTTCATCTGGATCTACGCTGGCAATATTTAGTAAATTATTGATTTCATTTTTAAGCTTATCAAGAGTTGCATATTTGGATAAGTCACCTTTAAAACTTTTTGTGGATAAATCTTCTAATAGTGTTCCAAATTTTGTATAGTAGCTCATTATTTACTATCCTAGATAAAATTATCAACACTAGTTTAATATTATACAAAATGGCAAAATCATTGATACTAAACTTTGATACAGAGAGACTAGTGAAGCACAAACATAACAATGAACTTCCTGATTGTCATTATCTTATTGTTGGGCGAACTGGATCGGGGAAAACAAATTTACTTATGAACTTACTTCTTGGTGATAATTTTAACTACGATAGAGTTTATATTTACACAATCAATCCACAGCAAGATAAGTATGAGTTATTAAGTGAGTATAATGAAAAACTTCGTGATGATCTTAAAGCTGGCGAAGATTTTTTTATAATTAGGCAGCCAGAAGATCTTATTCCAGTTAATCAACTTGATGCAGATGAACATAAGATAGTAGTTTTTGACGATATTCCGCTAAATAACATGGAGATGAATAAAATAAGATCATATTTCTCACTGTCACGTAACAAACAGTGTAATTCCGTTTATCTCGCTCAAGGATTTTATAATGTTGACAGGTTTATTAGGCGAAATACGGGTTGTTTTATTTTATTTCCAGGACTGGATAATGTTGACGTTAGAAATATTGCAAGCGAGCAATGCGGTGGCGTGACAAAAGATAAGTTTATTGAACTTTACCGTAATGCTACAAAAGATAAATTTAACTTTTTCTTGTTTGATAAACTTACAAATGATCCAACTAAAATGTTTCGCTGTTGTATTAACAGTTACTTACAGTAAAGCGTTTCAATTTTATAAAATTTATAATTATAATAATGGACAAACGAGCAAGATACAGACAACACATAGAAGACCTAAAAAAACTTGCTCAATCTCAAGCATCACTTAAGCAAAAGTACAAGAAGCGCGACGTGGGCAAGTAACTGCTACAGAAACAACAGCTACAATTTTCAAGCCGGTTACTGAAGCATTATTAGGTAAACAACCTGAAACTAAACCACTGTCAGAAGAAGAACTTAAACAACTACAGGAAAAAGGTTTGGTTGGAATTGTTAGAGAACAACAGGAAGCAGCTGCTGCAAAACTTGTTACTAGATCTGATGAAGAAAAAAGAAAACTGATTGAGGCACTTACAGCAAATATAGCTGATCCTGCGGTTAGACAAGCTGAAACAGATCGACTGATAAACAATCCACTGGAACTTGAGCGAAGATTAGCAGAGTTAACAACGCAAGGAATAACAAATATTATAACAAGTTTATCAGGAGATATAAAAGATATCAAAGAGGAGCAACAAAGAGTTGGTGAGCTTACTGTAAAGTTTATGGAAGTTGGAGATCAAAGACTTTATTTTACAAAAAGAGCAAATGATGAGATAAAAGGTAGTGAATATGATGATTTTTTTAACAAAGAAAATATAAGTGATATTAATAATATAAGCAGGTGGACTGATGCAGAATATCAAGTATTAATCGATCGATTAGATGTAATATTTAAAAACGAAGCTGCTGCTAAAGATGAAATAAACACGGTTACAAAAATTGATGATATGCTTCCACTTTATAATAGAATGAGAAACGGTGTCATTGCTCTCACGTTTAAAAAAAACTGCAGAAAATAGTAGAGCAAAACCTTTTGGTAGTGGCTGGAGTTTTAGAAGGAAATTTTTTACTTTTGATAAATCTCGTATACAAAAAAGTAGAGTAAGAACAGGAACTGGTGTAAAAGTATTTACTTCAACTACTGAAATGATAGGTAGATTAATGTTATTAATATCATCAAAGGAAGCTGGGAATGTTAGTGTTGAACTTGATAATGAAATCATTGACATACTTGATCATCTAAGATCGAGTGAATTATTAACATCTGACGAATATGAAACTTTACACCGCGACTTAATTTTATAAAATGATATAATATAAAAGGAATGCAAACAACATTATTACTAAACTCTAGCGAGTCTACAGAAGATAGCGCAAATTTTTCAGTAAATTATATTCCACCTATCCAACTAGATCCTACAAAACAATATGAAATTGGATTAATTTCTTGTACTTGCTGGAATGCGATACCTAACGTGAAAAATGATGTTAACGATGAAATGTATTTTACTATGATTACAACATCTCCAATATCTACAACAAAAAAAAATAAAAATTCCGCAAGGAGCTTATAATATTGAAGATCTAAACAAGACGATCAAAGAGCTCATAACAAAAGCTGACGGTGTGGCTGATAATTTTGAATTAGCAGCAACTTATAACACATTGCGAACTAGGATAACTTTGAAAAATATAGCAATCAATCTTGAACCAAGAGAAAGAAGTATTGCACAACTGTTAGGATTTACTGAAAAAACTTACACTGCACTTGATCAGCCTATTACATATGACAGTGAACTGCCAGCAAATATAACAGAAGTAAATACAATATTAGTAAATTGCTCTACTGCTTCTGGCTCTTATACATCAAAAGGTAGCAAAGGTCAAACGATTTACAGTTTCTCACCAGAAGTCCCGCCAGGTTCTCTCATGCAAATAATTCCACGACATATTATATATTATCCTTTAAACGTTGAAGATCAAATATCAAGTATAAGGATGCAGTTGACAGATCAATCAGGAAAACAGTTACATGTTAGTAATGAAGTTGTAACTTATTATTTACATCTACGCGAACAAAAGTAAAAATTATGCAACATCAAATATAATGAAACAAAGAAAAAAGTTTATCGAAGAAAAATAGTAGGAGGATTTTTTGGAAATATATTCACTAAAGTTATTGAAAATATTCCGGGTATAGCACGTAAAGTTGCACCAATTGCTATTGACGCTGGTAAAGCTTTTGCAACTGGGGCTGCATCTGCCGCTGGGACTGCGGTGGGACAAAAAATAGCTAATAAAATAAAAGGAGATCCACCGACTGCATCTGAAATAAAACAAGCCATCTCAGAAATCGCTCCAACAAAAGAAACTCAAAAAGCTATGATAACAACAACAAAAAAATTATTATCACCAAAGGGCGAGCAGATCATACAAAAATTAATATCTAAAGTAACAGTGCCGCTATAAAATTTTATATAATCTAATAAAATAAAATGTCTACTAAAAATTATCTCGACTTAACAGAAACTTATGACATCGACAACGATGTGAGAGAATTCGAGTTTGTTGAGTACCTTGATGAAAATTCTAACGAACCAAATAAAACTGGTATTAGAACCTTTAACACCAGAGACGAAGATGTATTTCTACTGCCACATAAGGCTATGTTAGAAGTTCGTGGTCAGATTATGACAGTAGCCAATCCACCTGCTGCATTTGCAGTTGGAACAGAAGTAGCTCTTATAAATAACGGGTGGTGTTTATTCAAAAGTGCTAGATATCAACTGGCCAATCAAACTGTAGAAGATATTTCAAGTCATCTACAAGTTGCAAGTACAATTTTAAATATTATTTCATTTTCCGACGATTACTCGAGATCAACTGCAACTAATATGATGTGGTTTAAAGATACTGGACGGGGTATAGCTGAATCAACAGAATTTTTAAAGAGAGGCGCTATAGTACATGGAGCTAATGCTGATGAAAATACTGTAATTGTGAGAAATTTTCTCATTGCTAATGCTGTTGCACTAGATATTGTCGCACCTGCTGCAGATGCTAATGCAAACGCTACAAGAGTTTCTCTTACAGCAGCTTTTAATAATCTAAATATAACGCCACCAGGAGCAGCTGCAGAGGGTACTGCAATGTTAAATTTACTTCTTAACACACTTGACGTGAGAAATCCACGTTATAACGAAGGCTTTGCTAGGCGAAGAAAACTTGCAGCAGGATCACGTCAAATTACAATGATGCTTCCGCTAAGCACAATTTTCGGCTTTTGTCGCGATTATGATAAAGTATTTCGCGGAGTAAAACATACGCTTATTTTAGATCGAGCAGACCAAAACGATTGCTTGTTTAGATCTGGAGGGGTTGATGTACAGTTTATCATAAACAAACTCGCTTTGTGGATGCCACGTATAACACCATCAATCACTAAAATGTCAGAATTAAATAGTACGCTTGATAAGCATACGAACAGAATTTACTTTAAGCAGCATAAGGTATATCAGACAGCGGTTCCAAATACTACTGACTACACATGGAGGGTCACAACAACATCAAGCGAACAACTGCCGAGAAATATCTTTGTCGTATTTCAACAGCACGCTCGACGAGGAAACCAACAACAAAATAATGCAATATTTGACCACGCTGATGTCAGACGAATATACACTAGATTAAATTCAAAGCAATATCCAGAACGAGCTATCGAGTGCAATTTTGCTGATGATGTTAATAAAAATATTTCTCGACCGTACATGTACCTACTTGACGCAATGCAAAAATATCAAGATGTTGAAGATGGAACTCAAATATCAGCAGAGGAATTTCGTACGCTTTATCCTATATTTCATTTTGATGTTAGTAAACATAACGAGCGAGCTGTAGACAGCACAGCGGATATTGAAATTACCTGGACACTTCGGGCGGTTCCAGTAGCGCCGTTATACGTATACGCATTAGTGATTAGTGATAGATTTATCACGGTAGATTCTATTGGAGGTAAAATGACAGTTCAAGTTTAATCTACAGTTGTTATATAAAATGGCAAGGTATATTGTAAAAGAAGTGTATTTGACTGATGGCCAAGTTAAAACATTAGTAGCTGCTATTGCAAAGCGAGAACAGGTATCATTAAAAATCAATCCTAATATTTCTGATGGTGTTTTAACAAAATTAATGCTAACAAAAAATCAAGTAAAAAAGTATGATCGTAAAAAAACGTTTGTTTTAAATTTGAGTGCTGCACAAATGACAGCGATGGCAAAAGAAGGTGGTTTTCTTGGTCCGGCATTATCAGTATTAACTAGTACAATAATACCTAAACTTTTACCAGTCTTAGGTACATTAGGAATAGCAGCAGCGTCTGGAGCAATATCTGGCGCAACGGAGAAAGCAGTCAAAGGTAATGGTATCATTCGTGGAAGTGGAATAAAAAAATTGTAAATTTTATGTAAATAATATATTATAATGCCACAAAAGAAAAAGAAATCACCAACAACAAAAAAAAGAAAACAACAAAAACAAAATCACAAACACCAAAGTGCAAATGCATATGCAATCAAACAAAACAAGGAGGAATTATTCCGTTCGATCCACTTTTGGCGGGACTAGCGGGAAGTCTGCTGCCAAATCTTTTAGGAATCGGACGTGGTCTAACATTACCAGGAACTCGTCGACCCCGTTGAGTAATTTTGATATCATTGATAAGTTAAAAGCAGTTCCTGGATTTTA
Source organism: Potamilus streckersoni (assembly GCA_016746295.1). Taxonomy (NCBI): domain Eukaryota; kingdom Metazoa; phylum Mollusca; class Bivalvia; order Unionida; family Unionidae; genus Potamilus; species Potamilus streckersoni. The sequence goes on along the minus strand of JAEAOA010000271.1, from coordinate 666,362 downwards.
CGGAGTTTATTCTAAAGATGAGCTCTCAGCAATAAAATCACCATCTGCTGTAAGTCCATGTGTTATTAATATACAAGATTTCAATGACGGATCCGGCACGCATTGGGTAGCAGTTTATAATAATAATTATTTCGACTCGTTTGGACTTCCTCCAAGCGATGTAATAAAAAAGTATATGAACAAAAAATTTAAAAAGGTGTATTATTCGTCAAATCAACTCCAACCTGTTGGAACATCTGCTTGTGGATATTATTGTATTATGTTTATCCAACAGATGAGCAGAAATGTTAATTTTTTAAAATTTATTTTACAGTTTGACAAGCATCCTTCTCACGCTAATGATGAGATCGCAATTAATTTTATCTAAACTTACAAGTATAATAATGTCAACATACTGTCTCAAGTGTAGAACTAAAACAGAAAATATTAATGAAACAACAGAAAAAACAAAAAACAACAGGATAATATTAAAAAGTTTTTGTGTAGTCTGTGGAAAAAGAAAAAATACATTTTTAAAGAAAACGTCCCCAGCGATAGTATCTCCAGCGACATCCCCAGCGATAGTGTCTCCAGCGACGTCACTAGGATCTGGCTACCCTAATATTATTTTAGTCGACGATTAAAAATTTAGAATGATATGCAACTGTGATTCTGACAGAGATTTGTGTCTTGAACAAAATAAAATTGTCGCATACTGTCAATGTTGTAACAACAGAGAAATAATAGGGTCAGGTATAGATATACATAAAATTATTGGAAAATTGCCAAAACCAAAAGGCGGTTGGACATTGCCAGGTCATCGGTATACTGGTCCGTGGAATCCGCTAGATCAACAACTAGATGAAAACGATAATCCGTTGCCAGGACAAGAGCCTTATAATCAAGTGGATGCAATAGCAATGCGTCATGATATCTGTTATCGTGATCATGAAAACTCAAAATTAGATTGTGATAAAGTAATGTTAGACGAATTACGTGATATGGAGCCAACAAATCTACGAGAACGTTTTGATAGAAGATTTGTTCAGGGAATGATAGGAGTAAAATATAAACTCGGACTCGGAGAGTCTCGTCAATCACCTCACGATCGGGGAAATAAAGTATACGATGATCTTGCAGTCGAACTACACAGACCTAAAAAAAAAAGTTCCAACGACGTAAAGTTGTCGCTAATGGTGTAGATGATATCTGGGCAATAGATTTGGTGGATGTATCTAATCTAGCTCAGTTTAATGTTGGCGCTGATTGCGCTCCAAAAAGGTATTTGTTTAATGTTATAGATGTTTTTAGCAAATATGCTTTCAGTGTACCTGTTTCGGATAAGACAGGGACTTCAATGACTGATGCGCTAAAGCAGATAATAACGAGTGTAGAAAGAAAACCAAATAAAATCTGGACTGATCACGGATCCGAGTTTTTTAACAAAAAGTTTGAACAGTTTCTAGAACAAAATAATATAAAAAGGTATGTTACAGGAAACAAGGGTAAAAGCGTTGTTGTCGAGAGATTTAATCGCACGCTAAACGAGAAAATACACAAACATATGACAGCTAAAAACACCAACAGGTATATCGATGACCTTTCTCAAATCGTAAGCGAATATAATAACACGAAACATCGAACCATCAAAATGACACCTAAAAAAGCTGTTAAAAATCTAATATTAGCAAATGAAAACATGTACCGCAGACATAAATTTAAGGTTGGTGATAAAGTTAGAATTTCTTTGATGAAAAAGGTATTTGCAAAAGGATTTACTCCGAACTGGAGCGAAGAAGTATTTGTGGTTGATAAGGTACTTTTAACATTACCTGTAACATATGTTTTAAAAGATCTGGCAGGGGAACCGATTGTAGGTAGTTGTTATGAACAAGAACTACAGAAAACTGAGCAGGATGTTTTTGTTATCGAGAAAGTGATTGGAAAAAAAGGGGATAAAAGTTTAGTCAAATGGCGTGGGTATAGTGATAAATTTAACAGTTGGATCCCAACCAAGCAGATAATGATATAATGCTATTATAAATTAACTCATACTTTTGTTTGACAGATTTACATTTTACTGGTTTACATAATGATATTAGATACTGCTTACGATCGTTAGAGATCGTCATTAGATTAAAAATCTTGACAAATATGAAATCGAATTTGATATTTTTCTGTCGGCCTGGGATCTTGATATTTAAAAAAGGTTTGATTAACTGCCAGAACAGTTGTTGTTCGGCAACGGTAAAATTAAATTTAATTATTTGCTTAGCAATGTGATACTTGACATTATACCGTTTAGTTGTTGATCTGCTGTAATTAGATCTGCCAGCAACAGTGACTATTTCACCATCATCATCAGATTCATTGTTATACAAAATATCATCTTCACTATAACCAACAGATTTGTCTACGAAATCTTTGGAAAATGTAATACTATGCGTGACCTCATCACTGACGACCTTATCGCTGACGACCTTATCACTAGTATCTTCTTCGTAGAGTTCAGCGAGTCGTTTCATCAAGTCCATTATTATAATATATTTTTATCTAATTTATTATTATAAGATGACTGATGAGATAAAATATCACCAAAAAGTTAATATAGTAAATTATAACGAACTAGCCGAAGCGGTAAGAAAATGTTTGTTGGGTTATAGTGTTGATGTTATTGTAATGCAAGGTGATTCTCATAAAATATTACTAACAGAAGCAGAAAAAGATAAAATTAATGAAAATGTAGTAACAACGTTAAAATTTAATCACGATGATATCATAGCATTTGCTCATCATTGCTTGACTAAAACCGAGCTATCAAATATCATATCTAAAACCAATCCTAGCATCGTATTCTCTTGAAAAAGTTGACTTTGTTGCTCCATCAGCTATAATTTTTACGACTGCGGGATTTATCTTATAATATTTCGCCGCAGCTGAAATCGATTTGAATTCGATCTCCTCATCCGTTTCGAGGTTTTTTGAAATAACAGGTTTTATTGGGCATCTAAAATTAATACCATTACTATTTTTTCCTTTTCTCACATTTTCCTGTTGCGTTACTATCTCCAGATTTTCCAATCGATTATCAGTTTGTATATTATTGATGTGATTAATAACAAGACCATTGGGTATAGATCCATTGAACACCTCATAAACAAACCTATGACCAAGATAACGAACTTGATTTGTTGATGTTCCTCTAACAGTTACCCTGATATATCCCATATTGCTAATAGTACTAAGAACTTTTTTAGTTTTTCTATTTCTAATAATACCGCGATCGTTAGCCTCATATAAATCAAATACTGGGTGCGGCTGAAACTCATCTTGTAAGGATAAATTTTCAATATTATCATCAGTGACTTTACCATTATAATGATATACACGCTGTCCCTCTGGAATATCATCGCAAAACAACGTGTAAATAAAATCTTTTCTAAACATTGTAATCCTCTCGGCATTATCTCCCTTTACACTAATATTATAACCCTTTGACGTTAATTTGCCAACAGGTATTCTAGTTTTAATGTTAATAACCGAACCAATTACATTTCCAGCGTATAAGTTATACTTTGGGTGAATTTGATAAATCTCTTGCTCACGTGCGCTTGTCAGATTTACTGTCATTATATTATAGGTAATATTTTTTATCTCTAATTGATTTTTAGCGCATGCGCAGTGTGAGATAAAGTTATATTTTGGGTGAACTTGATATGTTTCTTGCTCACATGTGTTTGTTAGATTTGCTGTCATTATATTATAGGTGATATTTTTTATCTCTAATTGATTTTTAGCGCATGCGCAGTGTGAAAAAATTATCAATTAGATATCACATTATAGTATAATAATGTTAAAATTGCGTGATATAGCTAAGAGAAGTTTTATGGGAGAACCTAATAAAATAGCGACTGCTTTTGCAGGTTTTGATAATAGTTATCAGTTTGATAATCAAATTGTTTTAGTAAATTTTACTGCAACTAATCTTTACCACCTATTACAGACAATTGTAAAACGTGAGCTCGAAAAACACAAAAGTATCAGATTATTTGTGCAATATCATGTTATATTTTCAAAGTTAGTTATAATGGAAGAATTAACTAACAAGGAAATTGCAGAACCTTATATGAACGCAAAATCAAGACGTGTTTTGCTTGGGACTGATCTGTTATCACTATCTGATGAAATACACCAAGAAATTTGGAAAAAAATAGAGGAATTTAGTCAATTAGGTTCGGGTTGGAAGTTTGAAATGATCAAAGGAATATTGTTTCACACGATGAAATATAATGTATTACGAGGTAGTTCATACGTCGACCTGCCACCAAAAATAAAAAGTAAAAGATGTTGTATAAACATCAAAAACGTAGATAACAAATGTTTCCAATGGGCTGTTCTTTCCGCACTATTTCCAGCAGAAAAAAAACGCTACTCGTGTTGAAAGGTATATCAGTCACGTGTCTAGATTAAATTTTAAAGATATTAACTTTCCAGTGGCAGAAAATCAAATACCAAAATTTGAAAAGCAGAATAATGTTTCAATTAACGTTTTCGGACTAGATGAAAAGGAGGACGTATATCCGAGATATATTTCAGAAAAAGCTTCACAATCAACTATAAATTTACTGTACTACAAAAATCATTATGTTTGGATTAAAAACTTTAACGGACTAGTTGGTAGACAGTACAATAAGGATAAGAACAAAAAGTTCTTTTGTTACCGCTGCTTGCATGGCTGTACAAACAATGAAACATTACAAAAGCATTTGCAGTACTGTAGTGATGTGCAAAGAATAACAATGCCATCTACAAAAGATAGTGTGTTACAGTTTGTCCATCATAATCACAAACTAAAAATTCCTTTCGTCATATACGCTGATTTCGAATGCCTACTTCAACCTGTACTTGGTGTAGAAAATAATCCTAATCAATCGAGAACAAGAAAAGTTCAAAATCATGTTCCGTGTGGAGTAGCGTATAAGGTAGTTTGTTGTACTGATTCTAGATTATCTAAATCAATCAAATTATATCGTGGTAAAAATCCAGCTGTTTGGCTTCTCAAGCAGTTGATTAATGAAGTTGATAATATATTTACTCATTTGAAAAAAAGTAACGCCAATGTTAAAATTAACACCTCAACAAGAATCCAATCACGAGCAAGCAGAAATTTGTCATATTTGTGAAAAAGCTTTTGACGATGATAAAAAAGTACATGACCATTGTCATTTGACTGGACAGTATCGTGGAGCGGCTCATAATCAGTGTAATTTAAAATTTCATGCTCCAGATTTTATTCCGGTTATTCTTCACAATTTTCGAGGATATGATAGCCATATTATAGTAGAAGCTTTTGGTAATCCTGAGATAAAAGCTAATCTAAAACTTGATAACGTCATCAAATGCATCCCAAATAATTTTGAAAAGTACATGTCAGTTACGCTAGGTAAATTACGTTTTATTGACAGCCTGCAGTTTATGGCAGCCTCGTTAGATGAGTTAGTGAAAGGTTGTAGTAAATTTGATAACCTAAGAGACTGTTTTGGAGATAAATTTAATCTACTAGCTAAAAAAGGAGTTTTTCCATACGAATACCTCGACGATTGGAGTAAATTTGATGAAATATCTTTACCTGACAAAGACAAATTTTACTCACAACTTAAAAACGAAAATATAATCGATGACGAGTACAGGTATGCACAAGATATCTGGAAAGAGTTTGATTGTAAGACTTTTGGTGATTATCATGATTTGTACTTGAAAACTGACGTGTTATTATTAGCAGATGTTTTTCAAAGTTTTCGTGAAGTGAGTTATAATAATTATGGACTAGATCCTTGCTGGTATTATTCTGCCCCTGGGTTGTCATGGGATGCTTTGCTAAAGTTTAGTAAGGTAAGGTTAGAATTACTGACAGATGTGGATATGTTCAATTTTATCGAAAAAGGTATCCGAGGTGGTATTAGCATGATAACAAAAAAATATGCTGAAACAAACAACAAATACCTGAAACAGTATAACCCTGACCTTCCTTCGAAGTATATAATTTATCTAGATTGTAATAATCTTTACGGTGGTTCGATGGCAAAACCAATGCCTTTTAGCGGATTTCATTGGATCACGGTTGATCGATTTCTATCAGAGACAGAAAAAAAGATACCCGATGATGTTTCCTATTTCGTTGAAGTTGGTCTTGATTATCCAAATTCGCTACACAAATTACATAATGATTACCCTTTCTGTGTGGAATCGATTGTAATAGATTATAGTTTGTTATCAAAAGAACAACAAGCGTTAGCATCACCAAGGCAACATTCCATGGTCAAGAAACTAGTACCAAATTTACTTGATAAGAAAAATTACGTTTTGCATTACAAAGTTTTAAAACAAGCAGTCGATGCTGGTCTTGTGTTGAGAAAAGTTCATCGTGTACTAAAATTTAATCAGTCGCCGTGGATGAGAGGTTACATTAACTCAAACACTTCAAGAAGAGCTGTAGCGAAAACAGAGTTTGAGAAAAACTTCTTTAAACTGATGAACAATTCCGTTTTTGGTAAGACGATGGAGAATATTAGGAAACGCGTAAATATTGAAATAGTTAATGATGTCAATCGCAGAAACAAACTTGTGTCAGACGATGATTTTGTGAGCATGAAAATATTTAATGAAAATCTTGTTGCGATACAAAGAAGAAAAACAAATCTAAAACTAAACAAGCCGATCTATGTTGGAGCTGCAGTGTTAGATTTATCAAAGTGGATGATGTACGATTTTCATTACACTTTTGTTAAAAATCAGTGGCCGGCTAGTAGATTATTGTTTACTGATACTGATTCACTCGTATATGAAATCGAATGTGAGGACATCTATCAGGATATGTATAATAATCGACATCTGTTTGATCTTTCCGATTATCCACGTGACAGTAAATTTCATGACGACACAAATAAAAAGGTTATTGGTAAGTTTAAAGATGAAATGAACTCGAGCGCTATCAAATACTTTATCGGATTACGTAGTAAAATGTATGCCGTATTGTTAGATAATAATAAAATAACGAAAAAAGCCAAAGGTCTACCTCGTGATTTTGTTAAAAAGTTTATGAAATTTGATGACTACAGGTATGCGCTTGATGGTGGTGTTAGTTTTATGAGAGCTATGGCAATTCGAACTAATCATCATAAACTCGAAACAGATGTCATTATCAAACGTGGATTGTATAATTTTGATGACAAACGCTATTGTGAAAATGGGGTAGATACATTTGCACTTGGGTATTGTTATGATGATAGATCTATACTCGATATTATCTTTTCCAACTGAAATTTTATCTAAACTTATAAAATAATGTTTGAAAATTTGACAATGACAAATAGCTACAATAGTAACATCAAATATCTAATGATGGACGGTAAACAATTGACAGTTGAATTTAATAATGAAACATCAGGTATATGTTTTAATGGAACATGTGACAAGTTAAAACTTTCGCTCATCAGATCTGATGACAGCATGTATTTCAATTATCTCGAACAATTGTATCAAAAGTTGCTAACGGAATTTAAAAACTTTCACAGCCCCATTAGCCAACAAAACTATACTAAACTCACAATTGATCTCGATCGGTCAAAGGTATATTTTATCAACAAAAAATATCCTCTGAATAAACCAGAAATGAAAGATCTGTTTGAGTCCCGTCGCTGTGTGAGTGGTAAAGTAAAATTTAGTATCTATAGTCGTGATAGTGAAATATTTTTAATATCAACAGTTGAAACATTAATCATTGGTAACGAGATATAAAATAATATCATTTTCATTCTAATGCTAGTTTAATTTCCACCTTGTTAACTGAAACGTTCTAATACACAGTTTAATTTTCATCCTGTTATCTTGTGGTAAAAACCCGTTTGCCGTCTTTAGAATAATTGTATTCCACACATGCGCTGTTCTAACAAATTAGTCACCTCTGTGTAAAGAGCTTATCGCATTCCAACACCTGTTGTTTTGTTTGGTTACAAAATACCTGTTTACATAGTAGTAGTAGGGGGAAAAAAAGAGGTGGGGGAGGGTGAGTCAAAACCCTGTTTTATTTTGGAAAAAAGGGGATGGGGTGGGGGATAATTTAGGACTATAATTTATACTTGTTTGGAGGGTAAAAAAACAAAGTGAGTTGAAAACCTGGTTTTCCTCTACTACTGCGATTCATGTTTTGCAAGTAAATGTACTAGTAAAAATACTACATGGTTAATTCCAAAACATGTGTATTAACAATACCCTATTTCCCAGCACTGATTTTATGATCTCTACTTATCTATTAACAATGCTACATATACATCCACCAAACTCACATAGCAACAATACCCTGTTTCTATGCACTGATTTTATTTTCTTCAAAACCTAGTGTGGCAACAATACTACTTGATTCATTCCCAAACCTATGTAGTAACAATAACCTATTTCCCAGCATTGATGTTTAAGATTTATAAAACCTGATCTAGTAACAATACTACATAGCTCTCCACCAAGCCAATGTAGTGACAAAACCCATTTTGTTTTGTTTTCAGTTTGGGTTTGTTTGTTTTTAGGGGTGTTCTATTAAGTATACAAAGTCAGATGATATATGAAAGCTAACTTTAGTTCCTTTTTTCTGATACGCATAATAATTTTTAAATAATCAAAACAATGTAACGTGCACGGACATCAATGACCAAACATGACCCTGAAGATTAGGAGAAAATAAAATAATTTGACGAATTTGTGAAGGCCAGAAGAGAAGAAAATGATTTTGCCAACAATATAGAATTCAACATGGATGAAATTCCAGTGTACCTTGATGTCACTGCTAAACGGATTGACAATAAAATGAAAAAATTCGCATGACTAGTGCAGAATGAAAAAATCAGATTTTAGTCCTTGCAGTTTCCACTTCAAAAGATGTGTTGCCTTGAAAGATAATTATTCATGGCATGAGAAAAGTAAACAAATATTCGTGCATTGAAATGATATATCGTATATGTGCAAGAGAGGGGTTGTGTTGACGGAGATTATGATTTAGTGAACTAAAGAGTTTTATCGAAAGTAAACAATTTTTTTTTAAAATAAAATTTACGTTGCAATGCATTTTCTAACATGCAAGTTTGGAATGATTTATAAGTTGTTCCTAACTTACTACTAAAAACCACCCAATATGTTCCAGAACATACAGTGCACAAACATTACTTTAAAAATTAATTTTCTGTGTCCCAACATATACGGTAATATTGCTACAAATAGGAAGCTTACTGACATGCAATAATGTTGTTTGTTAATATGAATACATTACCATATTATTATTCCTGACAGCCTTGTTGTAGTGATGCTACTTGCTAATGATTTTTTACTAGTTTGTTATTGTAAGGTAATTGTTAAGTACCATTGTTTTGATCTCCAAAACCATTAGTAGGTATTATGGCAGAAGTTTAAAGCTGTGCTATAATGTTACTTGCCAATGTAGTATTTCTACATTGTTAAACTTGAAATCCTTTTGTAAAGTTTACAAGGAGACTAGTTTAATAGTACGGCCAATAATAATTCAATTGAGTTAAATTGTTGAAGATGCTATTTATACAATATGTTCAGCATACTAAAGTACTTGTATACAACATTTTAATCATCATAAAATATAGATTTATTCAACAGTAATAGAAGGCAAAGTTTCTTTCTTAGTAAATTGAATTAAAATGTCGGTAGCATCTCATGCTGTTATTTCTGGTAGTTCTTCCATATAAGGCAGATATTTGGGTAATTCTTTCATCAAGAGGCTGTTTGAGTTTCATATAAATTCTGTTCTTCTCTTCAATCTGTCTCTGTTCAACATATAGCCAACACATAGATTCATTACCTTTATTAATACAGTGTTTTCCTCACAAATTTTCTGAAAAGATAAAATAGTTTATTTGAAAGCAGTGCAGACACTAGCATGAAAAATGTGTGCCACCATGGTCATCTCACACGAGTATTCCAGCCATATACTTTCATTATCTAAGTCAATGAACTTCAATAATTAAAAAGTCCTGATTTTATGTTTAGAGTAACTTCTACAGTTATTGCAATATTTGTTATATTATGAAAATAAAATACATTTAACATGTTTAATCATAGACAAACTAATTGGGTCTTATCTCTAGACAATTTTAGTTTAAATTATGTTTGCTTCTGATCTGAAATGGTTGTTGGTGAGGAGCAATAATATTACCATCAATGTTCAGATTTCTTTTACTTAATTTTCCATATTAATATTAAAGGCATAACTAAATCAGTTTCTTTTGTACTGATATTGGTGATTCTTCTACTTCGGAAAACACGCTCGAAAATTGCCTTATTTCCTCAAGAATTCTAGTTGTATCCAAGCTTAATTTGTGAGGTAATCTAAAACATAATATCTATAATTCAAGAAGGAAGTTAATAGAGATATCCCAAATTATATATAGATGGGTACTATAGATGGGTACTATGACTCTTAAGAAGAACATTGCCCCAGACCAGTAAAGCGGTCCATACAGTTGGCAGAGATACTTCCCCTAGTCCGGAAAACTGATTTATAGTGTTATAGGCATAGAGATAAAAAAAAGTCAAAGTAAGTTTGATTTAGTACTCCATTATTTTGATTTGCTAATCTGAGATCTAGATTTAGCAAGCCGAGATATTGGTTTACTAATCTGAGATCTCGATTTACTAATCTGAAATCTTGGTTACTAAACCATGCGACAAAGAAATCTAGCTGTTTTGTTAACCTTACTTTTCTTGTCTCAGACCAGTAATATCAGTCCAGTTGTCCATGCGCTCAGAACTACTTTTAAAAACATAAACCCTTGTTGTATTTGCCTGACGTAGTTGTTTGAAAATCAAACTGTAGCAGCAGCAACAACAATAACAAATATATAGCAAAACAACGTAGTAAGTTAATGTCTCTCCATTTTTGAGAACATCTATGCAAAACATTTAGAGACAGATAGACACACGCACATGTCTAGCCTTTTGTTATTATGCTATAATTCGTTGTACACAGCATGATCAGTTTAATCCTATCTGCAGGCCTGGCTAAGTACATTTCAGGTCAGCGCCATTAAATATAGGTAAAAATACTTAACTAGTTTTAAATACTTCGTGTGAAGCAAATTATATACTGTTAGCTACATTTAATGATGCTGACCTGAAAACTGACTGTGTTAGAGATAGGATAAAATTATCAATGTTGTGTGAAATGAATTATAATAGAAAACGCTGACACATAGCCTATAGACCTATACACTTCATAGTCTTCCATCACTAGTAACAACTACAGGAAACTTAGTAACAGCCAGGAATGTGTTATGTCAAACATGCTTTGTTATAATTTTGTTAAGCATCTCAATACCTACAATATTTAATAATAAATAATGCACTTACCAGCTTTAATGAATCTTTTATCTATGAACATATTAATCCATAAGCAAATTTTACTGCAAAACTAGCATATTTCGAAGAATGGAAAATACATTTTCAAAGACTCCGTGAACTTAAAAGTTCAGCACATTGTTATCCGCTGGGATCCATATTTGGAGGGTCTTTAACACACGGAGGTACTTTTCAATCAATATTAATTACAACACAAGTAAATCATAAAAAAGAATTATATACGCCAGTGACATGAATCTCTAAATTTCCAGTGAATAAGCCAAGCAGGGGCACCCATGCAGCATGAATACACTAAAACAAAGCTGAGGGTCCAGTATGGTCTCATAATGTTGAATCTAATTTTCAAAATTGGAAACTGTTAAGAATGAAACATTTTGTTATGATAAATATTAACTAATATTATAAATATTATTGTTCATTTCATATAAAAAACATATATTAAATGCTATAATACCTGAAAACTACCCAACGTTTTTTATGTCATTTTGTTTTGGCTTGTGCTTAAAAGCTGTGAACTTCGGATGACACAGTCCTCATTAATGAATTTATATTAATGCACCACATGTAGACAATAGCGCGTGAACTATGTTGTACAGTGAGGAGTTATTTCTTATTTTAAATGAAAATATTGGGTGAGAAAAAGAATTAAATTAAATTTTGCATTTAGACTGAGACAAGGAAACCCCAGTCGCGGGTTTATATTATATGTCTCCCCACGAGATCATGGTGTAGTGATCTGTCATGCGCAAGCCTCATTTTGATTCTTGCAAATGGAAGGCGGGATGTTGGAGAGGAATAAAAGCGACGCACACCAGTTATTAAGTACCTTTGAGAGAGTGATGTTTGTAATATGAAGTTGTTTGCATTTAAAGCATGCAATGTGTAGAGAATGTTGTCATATCTCTATGCTATTTTCATGCAATAATGCTGAAATTTCCTTCGATATCGTACCTTTGGAAATTGTAAATGATCTTAGCTCATTGCTAACTAAAATAACTGTGCCCTTGTGCTCCAAAAGTTAACCTGAATTTCTATAAGGTACAATATCCTTGACAGCTATTAAAATATGGAAAATTAATTTTCCAGACTAGAAAATACCAGCTTCAAAAAGTGCAATGAATGAATTACCATATATATATATATATATATATATATATATATATATATATATATATATATATATATATATATATATATATATATATATATATATAATGTAAAAAAGTTATCTGCCCTTTTTTATGATTTACCTCTGAAATTCGGGAAGTAAAAATGAGCAAGTGGAGCTAGCACTTTTTTGAAAGATGCACATCTGGAGTAAGGCCAAGCTGCATACTCTATAACTCATATTACACCCATCAATCATACACCAAACTAAAGGGAATTAAAGGTTCTTTGAACAATATCTAAGGTATACAAAGTCTTTTTTTTAAATAGCCAGTATAACTAGCGAGGAAACCCGTGGATATTCTTTTTCTTTAAAATTCTAACCTATGCTAAGTACAAAACTATAGTACTCCACCAAAGAGGCTGATTCAGAACCCCTAAATAAAGACGAGGAGAACGTGGTGGTGGTCACGTCCATATATATGGCCAGAACAATAACAACATTTAGTGTCCTGTCTTGCTAAACACCTGACGGATAAAATTACGGAATTTACCAAGAAAGATTGCTATGGATGTCAAAACTATCATCCCAGTCAAAGTCAACACGGTAAATGTCTGATGATGAGCCAAGAAGAAAAATTGGATGCTTAGGACGAGGCTTTGATTTTCATCTCGGAACACGCGGTGTTGCATGAGTGATATAAAAGGTTGCGTGATCATTCCTGTCCTTCATGATTACTCTAGCTCTCTTAGTTTAGAGTTGGCAGACAAGGCCAAGAAACTGTTACTTGTCTGAGATTTTCCAGCAAAAAGTCAGAATTGAATTAATGGCTTATCATTACCTGTGAAATAAAAATAAAATTTAAAAAGTGGATACGTGGGAACTTTATTACATTTCGAACAACAGTTCGTATACTCCTTCATGGAATCTTGTCGTGTGTGCTAAAGATGAACTGCCTCATTGCAAATCTCAAGACCATCCAGCTTATATCATCACACGGACGACAGTCATCTCCTAAGAACTCAGAAAGAAAGAAACTCAGTCATCTCCTAAGAAAGCTGCCTACTTTCCGAAAAACATCTACTTTCCTAAAAGACTATTGTGTGGAGTATTGTGATTCATATGGATTACTCTCTTTAGAAGACATTATTGACCATATGAAATGAAATGCCCAGACGACATTATTCAATAATATGAAATTATAAGGCAACCATTTCATTGTGTGTGGATAATATTGTGTGTATTTTCTTCGTCAAAGCAGTTTTTGATATTCTTTAGAACATCTAGTCACTTATTTTGATCGTAACTCTTCTTGAAACAATAAGAAATAGTAGCATCACAGGCCAGCAGACAAATAAAGCTAACATTGACTAGCTGACACACACATGCACACACATGCGCGCGCACATGCATGCATGTACACACACATGTATGCGTACACACGCGCGCACACACACATGCACTATATTTGTTTAAAAGACTTATCGCTACTGAATCAGTCTGTTTTTACAGTTGTTTATTAATTTGTTGTCTGTGTATGCAGTTGTTCTTATCAATGTATATACAATGTGTTTGAAAAAAAAAGACCTAAACGTAACTTGCAAAGTCGTAAGCTTTCCTAAACCGACTCTAATTGTATCCTTGTTTCCAATGCATCAACAAATGGTATCGAGACGACTTAATCCGAAAGAACTTGAGATCTTAGTGACAAAAGCTGGCAAAACCGGGATCACATTGGTCTATACCAACTATTAGTCGATATGGTTATTTGCTTGCTTGCCTAACTGATCACATTGTACAATCGTATATAGAGATACATTGATCAGGTTTGTTAAATACAGTACTGACCACAGATCACTTATCAACTTGTTTATGTGGTATTGCTTTAAGATTGACGCTCAGTCCTGAAGAATTGGTATTGCCTTAAGGTTGACGCTTATTCCTGAAGAATGTGATCCTGACGTAGTGTTCCCTTCATATCTCTAAATTATAATTATTTTCTCAAATGTATAACATTAGTGTACCCCTTTTGGGATACAGGTCTTATCGGTGTACCCCTTCTCCCAGTACTATTGATGAGATTTTAGTGCGAAGTTTAGTCAGTTATTATCTGCCGCGAAAACAATGAAACCTATTTGTAATCAAGATGAACATCACTTTGACCTTAAACGCTTACTGTGCAAAGATCTACATGTAAGAGCAAATCAATAGAGAACTATTTTGTACATACACACGCACACGTGCACACACGCAATTTCAATTTGAAAAATAGGAGAAAGAGAAAGAGAGACAGGAGAAGTAGAAAGATAGACAATTACAATTTGAAAAAAAGAGAGAGAGACAGATGCAAAAGGAGAAGGATAAAAGGTAAATTCAACTTAGAATGAAAGCAATTAAGCTGGCAAGTAGCAAATACGATTCCACTTCACACATACAAAACCACAAAATGTTTCAATACACAACATGTGTCATTGTAAAAACTTTAAATTACGTCACTTCTTTGTCATATGAAATGTACATACATTAAACATTAGTGTTATCTATCATAGGTTCTGAATACAACTCGATATTTGTTTTTTAAAAAGTGATGGACATTTATTTTTGAGAAAGATCGGTATCAAAATTCACCTATATATTGTTCTATCACACGAGTACTGATGCCTCAATTGCAAGTACTTGTGATATTTCTGTTCATCCTTGAGCAAACCTCTTCTGTTCATCTTTGAGAAAACCTCTTCTGTTCATCCATGAGCAAACCTTTTCTGTTCATCTTTGAGAAGACCTCAAGTGTCAATGCAGGAATTACAAGTTCATTACAAGATTTGGATCTCACTTTTCCATGATTAACCTTATCCATTTAAGCTTTCAAGTGCCGAGTACACCATTCACTCAATTTCTTTGCTATCCTTGATCAAATTTGTAAACGAGTAAGACAAACCACTGATTAATAGTAGCTAATTTAAACATGATACTTACATAATAATATTTAAAATTCTTTGATTGATCAATTTAAATGAGTTAAATTTTACATATATCTATAAATACCAGCTCTAACACTGGTAGGATTTCCATGTTTTTAATCATTCATTATTCAACCCACTTCACCTGAGTTGATACAAGACCTATTAATGTGCAAATGCAAAGTATGTATACTTTTAATTGATCTTAACAATGCAACAAATGTTTCTGCAAATCATAGATCAAAACATAGTTGGTACTTCATTCTCATGAGCATTTCTAATGGCTGATTAACACTACTGATGGCTTAGCTAACACACGTTAAGTTCACTGAAGAATAAAGAATAAAGCGCCAACAAATACGCAATAATTTTAAACCACTTATTGTGTATTCCTGCAACCAGAAATTATCACAATCGTAGCTGAATCTGTCAGCGAATGATCCAAAAGTGAAACATAAAACGGTTTATCGTGTTGATCCAGGTGGTTTTGGTAAAACCACACGTACAATAAATTTATTTACAAATTCAGATATGATTGTACTAACGCCAAGTAAGTCTTGTCAGGGAGATGAAACAACGTGGAGTTACGTCATGCAGGTATCATAGGTGGACTCCCACTCAAATGTGTAAGAAATATATTTCTAACATCATCATTCGGGACAAAATATGTCCTCTGGCCAAAAAACACGTTAAAATGTTTCTCGACTGGCTGTCTGCATAAAACACGGCAATTATGTGCGGAGATCAAGGAAAACCTCCTCTATTTACGGGACAATTATCAGACAACTGGCTAAAACAAATTTCGTCGACGCTTACGGGGAAATGTACGAGCACCGCTCCAGCGATAAATCATTATGTGAGCTGAAAACTAATTAGACTTCATCAAGACAAGATTCAATGTGAGATACTGCCCGGTGTAATTCCATAAACGTCCATGTTGGATTTTTGTGACCTATTGCACTCTAATTATCTGATAATTGTATCACGAAAAGCGTCCGTTATTCACTGTAGCATAGACTACTTAAATTACATTGGCAAAGATGTCCGACAATGTCGTGTCCACCGTGTTATCTTCCAAAATATACAAAAAAAAATATTTCAGTCATTATTCAAGGAGCGGATACATAACAAAAGCTCATTCCTAATGATATCAATAAAGTTCCATCAGAGTTAGTTGAGGAGGCTCTGACACAACAATGCTACACTCTAGGATATGCAATAACCACTCACTCATTGCTGGGGTAACAATCTCAGATACCAACATCTGGATGGTTGATGATCGCATTTAATGGTCTGATTTATTATATTTTGCAGTATCGAGAGTTACCAAAGTATCTCAACTGCGCAGAATTGACATATACAAATCCAAGATTCTCTATAACACTTCAACATTAGAAGCATCCACATCCATCACGTTAATGAATAAATTAGCTGCTTAAGCGCGATGAGACAAAAACAAAACCTTAAAGAGTATGCCATTTTGGTCTTGATGTTAAATTTATCATGATGCCGAAACAACGACAAAACATTGATTGCTTATGCTGTAAGACAAGACAATACTATTGTGGTAATAGTTTTCAAATGACGTATTAGAATTTAGAGTGCACACTATCAGTAGTAGTCTGAGCCACAGACACGAAAATTCACACTGACATGTAATTGTGTATTTTCAGGAATCACTAGTAATTGTTCACGGACAAATCCACGTTGAATAGCTGTTGAAGATAGTCTGTAGATTGCAGACCTTCCAGTATATCTTACCACGATGGAATTGTTCACCAGATTCATACAATTTCCTGA
This sequence comes from Potamilus streckersoni, assembly GCA_016746295.1. Classification (NCBI taxonomy): domain Eukaryota; kingdom Metazoa; phylum Mollusca; class Bivalvia; order Unionida; family Unionidae; genus Potamilus; species Potamilus streckersoni. Next base: position 649,082 of record JAEAOA010000271.1, on the reverse strand, counting down.
CTGCCACGTTGCTCCCCAGTAATTTTCCAAGTGTCATAGTAATTTCGCAGCCATGGATGTGAGAGTGTCAGCAGGATATTACTGATCATGGATGACATTGGTCTACAGTCAAAATGCTTCGAAGTAAATGTTGTCAAACTTGACTATGGATCATGAGAACGAGAATGATGCCTAAAATTGTTGATTGGCTCTAGTTTTAAAGATATGATACTGGGTCAGTATATAACATCCTTGTCTTGGGAATAAAGGAAGATAAGTGAGTTATAAAGGGAAGGGACTCTAATTGAAACCAGATATGACTACAATGCATCTTTGACATATCTATGAATAAATATATGACTGGGTTTGGACAGTACTTGCTTTTTAAGCAAAACATTGAATGGTGCAATCTGGAGCTAGTACTGTGTTATACATAAAATTACTAAACTTGTAACATATTGTTCCTAGAAGTTATGGACAATTCATTTATAACTAAGGTTACATCACTCTGTTTTCTGTTTTCTTGAATAATGGGAATGTTTTGCCATCAATTCCAGTTCATCATGCAGTCCAATAAAGGAAGAATATAAAAACACGAAACAACTTTTGAGGTGCACATACTATGACCAACATCAATGGCAGCTCTGTGGCGACTAGAAGGTTCTTGATGTGTTGCTTTGTCTGCAGACTGGATACACAAAGTACTGTTGTTTTCTCTGAGGACTGAATAGTCGTGCAAGAGATTCCCACTACACCAAGGGAGACTGGCTACTCTGACAGTCATTGGAGCATGAGAGGAAAAAGTATTCAGCGTCCACTACTTATTGAAGCAAGAAAGATTTTGTTACCAACCTTACACATCAAGCTGGTTCTGATAAAGATCTTTGTGAAGGCCATAGACTAAATACAATGAGCTTTCAAGTACTTAGGTGGAAAATTTGCAAGGTTAATATGAGCTAAGATCAATGAAGGCGTCTATGTTGGTTTTCAGATACGTGAACTTCGAGATAATGTATTTGATCATCCACTCTGTCGAATGGTAAGGAATGCATGGAAAGTTTTTCAGTTAGTAGAAAACATTTCTTCGGAAACAACAACGCAGATAACTACAGACATGCAAACGATCTGGTTTCAGCATGTCACTAAAGATAAAACAAAAGTTTCCCTCTCATCTTGATTGTTCGAGCTGTGAGCTATCATGGCGAGCGATTTCACCAGGACATTGCAACAATTTAGAAACTCTATCAGGACAAATGAAACCCATCAATGCTTGCAGACTATTGCTGCATAGTGACAAGAGATGTTCTTTTTAATGAATACAACATACAAGATAAGAAGCGCCCAGTCAATACAGAATAAGGACTAAACTATGTACTTATATATATATATATATATATATATATATATATATATATATATATATATATATATATAATAGTTTTGTGCCTTTTGTTTCATAATACATTTTATTTATATAACCCTTTAGCTGTTTTTAAGTGTTACACAAACAGGACAGATGAAATAATTTGCAGGTTTTGCACCCTGGGGATTTGCCTTAGGAATGGGCATGACAAAATTATCGATGATCAGTACATATCCTGCTGACCATGTGGCAAACAGCCGTCTGAATTTTTTGCTATACTATAAAATAAATGCATATATTGCTGAATGTCTTCTACTGGCAGCCGCTATTGACAAAATAATATATTAGCTGTTGTAGCAATATGAAAATCGTCTTGCTGAAAGCGCGCGTGCAAAATAGTAAGAAAACTAGTTTTGAAAACCACTAAAGATTCCGAATTAAAGGTAGAATAGTAACGCCACATGTAACAAAAATAAAAATGAGAAAGTAAAAAATAATTAACATGGTGATATAAAAATTTAACAAATTATTGGTGGTGGAATGCGCTATTTTTGATGTTGTCGTCTTTGGCTATTCACGGCGGTCAATTTACGGTCTATTATACATATACAAACAAACCTTTAATTCTTTACTACGTTGTTCAAACAGATGACCATCTTAGTCGTTCTAGCGGAATTTTATTTATTATGTCAGAGAATATCTAGATTGCCTCTCATTTTACCCCATGCTGAATTGATGTTTGGCATAAATTCATACATTATGACATCGAGATCCTGCTGCATCTTGTATATTTTAAACCAGACTGGTTTAAACGTAGACGTTTGTTTTTCGCTAATATTAAAATGATCAAGAAATAATTTTTCGTATGTTAAACCGCTTACAATCCTACTTTCACCACCACTGATTTCACCTTATAGCAGATGTTGTAATGTCTTAATGATTCTTCGTTGAAGATCATCATTCAGATATTCAAGTATGTACTGCTCTAGCAGCTTTCTCATATTATCTTATGTATTTTTATGCTCTTGAGATATTTTCTTGGTAACTATTATTTTAGGAGAACCCATAATCGATTCCTTCACCCTCCTTGTTATGTGATCATGATACCATAACAGGTAACTACGGTCACCCGAGTCAACCTCTGCAGGGATATCTAAGCCAACCACTCCAAGTATACGCCCTATGTCACTGCTTGTCAGAACATACCATTGAAGGTCGTATCTATATTATTGTTCTTTTATGAATATTTGATAAGATGATAAATAATCATATCGATAAGGTACTGGTGGTTCAGCACAAATTGATGCTTCCAGGCGTTGATATTTCAATGGCGGCACTCAGTGTAAATTCATGCACTTTTATTGTGATCTTAGATTCTTGTTCTGCTATAGATTTAATTATGCACTGAAGTTCGTCATTGATTTCTTCGATTTCATATGATCCTTCTGGTAACCTGACGACTTGAAATTCTGGTCTGGTCTGGCCACTTTCACCAAACTTGGTTTCATGAAAAATACTTGAGAATTACACATACATATATATACTCTCTCTCTCTCTCTCTCTCTCTCGATCGATCGATCGATCGATCGATCGATCGATTCAGGATTTAATGAATGCTCACCTTTGCATAATCAATATACAGTTATGATTTCGATCAGAGTAGCAGTCGACTTGGTTATAGGTGGACTGGACTCAGATTTGTACATGTTTTGTTTGTTTCTTTTATTTTGATAAAATAAAACCCTGCTCTAAACGGTTCCTACATGATGGGAAGTTAAAATTTAATATCACCATGGTATGAGATGTCACAAATTTATATCAGGAATTCTAACAATTTCCTGAACCAAAACAGACCAGCACTTCATGGTTAATGGTTTGGAGTTGTTGTGGGCTAACGCAATGTGTCAGCACACGATAGCTATATGTGGCGGCCAATATAACTGATGGAGGAAATATTGGGGAAAACCCAAGTAAGAACCACGAATCCAGGACGCTACTGGCATGTCTTCTCATACACCTACATTTGTTGTCGAACCCGAGACTCTAATCCATATGCACAGAGTTGATCGGCAACGGCGATCGCTTTAGACCACTAGGTCTTTTGGGTGACCTGTTTTGGAAGTCACAGCCCTAACTATTGTAAGTTCCCAAATGTTTAGTGGCATAATCATTTAAATTTCTTTCTTTAAAAGTACAATGTCTCTTTTATTTGTGATTTCCAGGGAGTGAGAGAAAGAGGTAAGGATTTTAGAGTTAAAAGATAATTGTTTTATTGTTTAGATTCTTGAATGAAGAGAGATTAAGGTAAGACTTAGGTAAGCTTACAACTATGATCTTGGTATAAATAATAACTGGGATAAGAGAAAGTGGGAATTCTATCAAAATGCAGAAACTACTAAAAGAACAGCGTAATGTTGTTGTTGTCATTGTCGTTGTTGTGGGGCTTAACGCCATTTTTCAGCACACGATATGCTATACATGGCGGCCAGTATTAATGGTGGAGGAAGAAACCGGAAAATCACCGGAAAGAACCACCGACCCACCAGAAGCTACTGGCAAGCATTCTCAGCGTGATGTAAATTCCATTTATGATTATTCGCATTACAGAAAAAATTCATTTTTCAAAAAGAGATTTACTTCAATAGCATTCTTTTTACTTGGCATGTATACGCATAAATCATTGTATATAACCACTATATATAAAATCTACATCACAATAGCACAGATAAAGATTACTTACATTATAGTAGCACAAAATAATCATTATATGGATGGTATAGTGCTATACGTTACATCTCAACCTGTTCTGATTTCTTAAGTATTTCTGAGAACTTTGCTGGTAACATTGCTAGTGGACTTCTTTTCTCTTCTATTCAGTTATTGACCGGCATTTATTTTATCTTCTGATTTAAATAAAGCAATAACTGTTTATATATGATAAACAGAATTTTACTTTGTGCTCACTTTGAAAGAAAGTTCAGAAAATGGCTTAAAATGTGTCATCTTTTTAAATTATTCTATTTATAGCCTTCATTTGAAATGAGCAACCTGCAGGCCTAGAATTTAGAAAACGACAGTTATGAAGGTTAACTACCAATTCAACTATTGAAATCATGTAAATCACTATGTAAGTATAATTGCTATCAAACTTGTAAATGAATACTCCTGAGGCATATTTTCAACACCTTTAATTGAGAGCAATGGCTTATTTATGTGCAAAGGTTTTATTTTATATTCATAATTTCTTTCTTAACTTAACTTATTAAAGAAGTGAATGGCATAAAGCCTGTTCATTTGTATATTTGTTATTATCATTTATCGTAAGCTAATTTGAAGGATTGTCATGAAACGTTAGACAAACACATTCACTAGTCTAGTCGGTCGTAAACGAAAATGGTGTCTCTCCGACATTTAATATGGCTACCACAGCAGACATCTTGAAATCTTGCTATTGCTACTGGTGAATGAACTGTCATGTCAACATGAGGTTTACCATAAAGGACTTCTTACGATGTCTCTAGTTGATCCTAAAAATAATATTGCTCAAAATGATCACCAAAATCAGCATCTTGAAAATCTCGTAAATACTCCTCAATGAGCAGTCAATCCAGCATGGGGTTTTACTGAAAGTTTTCTTTTAATGTGTCAATGGTTGTAAAATGAAACTGGTGCTGACCAGACTTCCAATGGACATCTTAAAAATTGTTTATTGCGACGTCTAGATAACTCGTACTGATATTGTGCTTTCACAAAAGACTTCTTTAAATATCTTATTTCCCTAAATAATGTCTTTGGCGTTTTTATCAGCATGGTGTCAATATGACTCCCACAGAGATGGTTTAGAAATATTATCATTGCTGAAGAACATCAGAGAATGTTTTTTCAATCGGGAGTTAAAATGAACAAATATGTTATTTTGAATTTCTGAACATTCTTTTGCACCAGTGATTTGTGAGGTCCTTATAAATCTCGCACACAATATCGGGGGAGATTTTCTGTTCTTCAGATATCCCAATGTAAGATTCTAAATTTATGTGTTTGAGAACATTAGACATAGAATGCCATTTTATTTCACTGTAGTCACTACAAAATTTAATCGGTGTAGTAAGACCATATACTTCCCTTTGCTCATGATCATACAGAATTTTGCACATAATATAAAGACAAAAGTACATCACATAACTTAGTTTGACCATCATATAAGGGCAAAAGCACCGCATATAAAAATATTCGCACATCATATAAAAATGAAAGTAAATCATATAGAAACAATTGTACATGATTTAACGACAAAAGCGTCCCATATAAAGATGTATGCACATCGCGTAAGGACAAAATCACGTTATAAAAAGGTTTGTTCATCCTATAATAAAATGGATAATCTTAACATAGATCTGGCGTTCAGCAGGCTGCAAATTAGTTGTCTGACTAGAAACAAAAACTCTTTTATTAGTTTCTCAAACTACCATGCCCGCCCCACAGCCACCAAACCCATTTTACCCGGAGAAAAAGGTAACAGAAGAAAAGTCGCTGTAAGAAAAGATTCACAAGGTGAATCAGTTATACGGATTATACTTCGACTGCAGGTCGATTGCTACTGTTGTGACTATTTCGGCTATTTACGAGAAAAGGATTGACCGAGATTGTCTGTCCTTTACTGATGATCACCTCAGTTCATGTTGGTTCGATTATCGGTAAAGTGGGTTCGCGTATCGTGTCAATGCGTGTATATTAGAAAGCTTGTCAGCAGTTTCGTATGAGTCGATGGTTTTTACTGGGTCCTAAGATTCTTACTCCATTAGCTTACTACGTCGTCACTCGGGTCACAATTATTACTTCCGGTTCAGTACGAATGTAGTCCCAGTCTATTTTGCATACAAAAAATATCCTCTCTCATTTTGGTGGCGACAGAAGAATCAGATTTAGGCATTCCTGGTATTGATTTTAAAGTAGTTGCTTACTCCTTACTATATAGACTTTTAGCAGTTTAGTGTCGTTGTCTGTGTGTATATCAGCGTAAGAGCACATTGAGTAATGAAGCATGAACGACAACAACTAATGTCATGTATATGTATGCCGTAATTTGTAGTACTCAAAAATTGCCAAGCATATATTATGCATATATATATATATATATATATATATATATATATATATATATATATATATATATATATATATATATATATATATATATATATATATATATATATATATATATATATATATGTGTGTGTGTGTGTGTGTTATTTTAATGATGATATTAGCACAAACCATTACCTGACGAGCTATAATTGCTACAAAAATACTTTATATTTATCATAATTAATCATATAAGTTATAACAATGTATACATTATACAAGTTTGTTGATTTATCTAAAGCTTGCAAAAACTGACTTTGCATATAAGCTGTTATTAAGTCAAAAGAACTAACTCGTTTTCACTTATGTAATTAAAACTTTTTTTAAAAATTCATATAAATGTATACTTAATAAAATAAGTTGAAATATAAACATGTTGTAATTATTATAAATAAATGTTTTTTTCTTAAAAAAGAAACAAGGGTTACTTCCCAGCTACAATGGTATTGAATTTTTGTATGTTATAGTATAATAAAGACCATGCAAAATACATTAATTCAAGTAACTTCTTAATGCGGTTTCATTAATTATTCTTTCCTGATTCAATTAAGAGAGACAAACTAATGGACCATAAGAATAATACATAGTATGCGTTATCCCTACGAGGGAGCAAATGAATTGTTGTGCTGACTGTGGCCGATGAGGTTATAAAAGAGGGTGTCGAATAAGTTTGGAGGTATGCAGTCAAATGGAAGAAAGAAGCACGGCGTAATTGTTACACACGTACACAGAAGTGGTGGAATGGGTCGTGGTGAGGAAGGAGATGCTGTGTTGGGTTACGGCACGGGCCCTAAGTGACCCAGTATTCCTCACTCCCCATAAATCCATCACTAAATGTGTCGTGTGTGTGTGAATGTGTGTGTGTGTGTGTCTGTATATGTACTATGTATGTGTGTGTTATTTTAATGATGATATTAGCACAAACCATTACCTGACGAGCTATAATTGCTACAAAGATACTTTATATTTATCATAATTAATCATATAAGTTATAACAATGTATACATTTTACAAGTTTGTTGATTTATCTAAAGCTTGCAAAAACTGACTTTGCATATAAGCTGTTATTAAGTCAAGAGAACTAACTCGTTTTCACTTATGTAATTAAAACTTTTTTAAAAAATTCATATAAATGTATACTTAATAAAATAAGTTGAAATATAAATTTGTTGTAATTGTTATAAATAAATGTTGTTTTTTTTTCTTAAAAAAAAAAAAACAAGGGTTACTTCCCAGCTACAATGGTGTTGAATTTTTGTATGCTATAGTATAATAAAGACCATGCAAAATACATTAATTCAAGTAACTTCTTAATGTAGTTTCATTAATTATTCTTTCCTGATTCAGTTAAGAGAGACAAACTAATGGACCATAAGAATAATACGTAGTATGCGTTATCCCTACGAGGGAGCAAATGAATTGTTGTGCTGACTGTGGCCGATGAGGTTATAAAAGGGGGTGTCGAATAAGTTTGGAGGTATGCAGTCAAATGGAAGAAAGAAGCACGGCGTAATTGTTACACACGTACACAGAAGTGGTGGAATGGGTCGGGGTGAGGAAGGAGAAGCCGTGTTGGGTTACGGCACGGGCCCTAAGTGACCCAGTATTCCTCACTCCCCGTAAATCCATCACTAAATGTGTCGTGTTCATGCCTAAGACAGTTGTGAGATGTATATGAAACCATCATGTTGCTAACGTTGTCACATAATCAACGAGGATTTATACCTTAAAAACCCCTCAAAATAATATTCAAGTGGATACTCGTTTTTATGTCTATTTTAAATGCTGTCAGCAACAGATTCTAGTGTGAAAATGAACTCGCTTTTCCCGACCCAAATGTATTCCCGTTAATGTATGCATTGTGTTGTTTGATAAAGCACAAAAAAGTCGAGGGCAGCCATACTTTACCCCACATGTCTCGAATGTTTAAGTGTGGGCAAGACAGCGAAGACGTCACTTGAATCTATTGAGTCGTGGTAATTTTTTGTTGGTAGACAGGTCAATTACCAAAACGCATATATCGAAGACCATGAGAAGTACAGAATGCTGGACTGACCACATGCACATAGTCTTCAACCTTAATATTGTTATTCAGCCTTGCAGAAAACCACAAAAGAAAATTGCCCGGAAAGCTTAATATCGCCATATTGAAGTAAGAGAATGTGTAACAGGCATTTGTTTAAGACCTGTGCATTCATCTTGCTATGTACATCTATTTTTTGTAACTCCTTCTACATGATTTAAGTTTTGTAAGTTTTATTCATGGCTGAAAATTGTGCAGAATCGCTTTTCAAAAATAAAATGCCTTGTGACAAGAGTCTCTTAAAAACGTATTATTTAAGCAGCATATAAAAAATAAATGCTTACACATGTGTTGAAAATTATTAATAATCTCGATTTTTTAAGACTTAATTGCAATTTTAGCTTAATTACTCTTTGTTTGATGGGGTTTCGACGTTTCTGGAAGGATTCAGTAAGTTCCTACTGTTTTTGTTAGATCACATGAATAGGCCAGTTTGAAGCAAAATGAGTAGTAAGTTCCGTCACGTAGGGTCAACTTCTAAATATAGTCGCAATATATGCTGCATATAAAGAGAGAACTGAGTAATCAGTTTCATTCCGATTTTGGACTAATCCTCATTTTTTGTGTTAGGTTGAAAGTCTGCATAAGTGTTGTATGCTTACTTAAGACATTATTCGAGAGGAAGAAAATTGTTGGACTGTTCAGTAGAAACAGAGAGTAATCAATATTTGCAATATAATATTATTATAGAAGTGCTACAAATGAATAAATTCTAGACAACGCCGTCTTGACAACATCACGGTTCTTGGACAACTAGTGCATTTCCGGTTTTGAAATTCATAAGGAACTTGTCATTAGTCGATAAAAAAGTATATGACACCTTGGAAAATTATTGACGATTCACCACTTGCCCTGACGCGTCTTCATAGGTTTTGTGTCAGATATAAAATTATGTCATAGTGAGAGAAAAAAAACCCATTTAAATAGTGAATAAATGCTTTAATCGATGCCTTTAATAGGAGAAATTACATGGTCATGTTTCCTCTGATTTGCTTTGTGCCGATACATAGACATTTGTTTTTGTGTATTGTCATCAGCCTATAGAGTTGTCATTGTTGGATTACTTGGACAATGTAGGTGAAACTTAATCATTTTTCAAAAGTGCCCTACTCAAAGGTCCAATTCCACTACATATTCCTACGTTCTGTTTTCTTTAAGACTGTATATGCTTGAAGGCGAACAAACTTCATAAGTACAAACCTGAAAAGCCTTGTAACCAGAGCGCTCCCTGTCAAACCTTTTCAAATTTGATTGACCTGTTTCAAAACTAGTCTGGCTAAATATTTTTTTTTAAATTTTAAAAGGATAGTCGTATTAAATTGTAGACATATTATATAAAAAAAAATTGCTTTTGGTCATTTTTGGTCGAATTCTTTTGACTTGTTTCTGAAATGTTTAATAATTTCGAGTTATCGGATTTGGAAAGGCGGACGAAATCTACATTTGCATTTCTATCTAACTTATATAGCCTAAATCTTACACTGGTCTGTGTTATGTTTCCACAGATTCTGTTCCATGCCAAGTATGGTTAATATTGACATGGTGGTTTTTGAGAATAAGTCAAAAATAGCAAGAGTTGACGGACGGATGGACGTCAGACTCAGTGCCATGCCAACAACTATCTTAGTTTTAAGGATGAGTGGACAAAAGATAAAAATATATCGTAACGGAAAAATTTACTCGACAACCTGTACATCACAATAACGGAATAATTGTGGGTGAGGGTATATCGTCTTGTTGCATTATCAATGATCAAATCACGATATTGTATGTTCAATCTTCCTCATATGACAAGGCTTTTCGAAAACCTTTGTAGAGAATTATTTCGTGTGAGAAGGCAGCACTTTCGTACTTCCTTACTTTAAAATATAAGCAGAACGAACAATCGGAGACATTTCATTTCACCAATGATTTTAATATTGGCTGTAGAAACAAATCGGCACCATGTCACGATTTTACTGTGGAGGAGTGATGGATGGTTACCATGCTGACGTTGTGAGTAGTAAAGTTCGTAGTAAATCTGGTAATTGGCTCATTTCACCAGTGATTTTAATATTGGCTGTAGAAACAAATCGGCACATGTCATGGTTTTACTGTGGAGGAGTGATGGATGGTTACCATGCTGACGTTGTGAGTAGTAAAGTTAGTAGTAAATCTGGTAATTGGCTCGCTTGTTGTAGTAGTGGCTGGGGTTGGAAGAACGTGAAAGACGTAGATATCCGTAGTCACACATTGGAACAATATTACCAATCCTACAAGAAAGATGTACCAGTATTTCTCAGCTCCCTGCAATGATATACAAGAAGTAGATGCACGATAATTACATGACGAAGACGTAAGTCAGTATTCCAAGATAACAGTAACTTGCATTTGATATCTTAATCAGATTTTTAAAAAGTTTAATCTTGTCATTAATTTAAAAATGCATGCAATACTAATACTTTCTTCCTTCACACACACACACACACACACACACACATATATATATATATATATATATATATATATATATATATATATATATATATATATATATATATATATATATATATATATATATATATAGTAAGAGAGAAAAGTGACAGAGAATAAGTAGATGACATGAAAAGTGTGTGTATGTGTGTGTGTGCGTGTGTGTGTGTGATGATAGAGAGAGAGAGAGAGAGACAGAGACAGAGACAGAGAGCACTGAATTTTTTTAAAGAGTTAAACCATGTCCAAAAATATATTATACTTACTAGATCTCCGCCTCTGTACCACCAGTTCTGGAATAGATGATCAGAAATTATATAACGTAACGTAACATAACATAACATAACATAACATAACATAACATAACATAACATAACATAACATAACATAACATAACATAACATAACATAACATAACATAACATAACATAACATAAAGCATCATTCAGGTTAGAAAATGTTTAAGTCGTAATCTACCAAGATTCGAACGCAGGTCTGCATGTAAAAGGCACATATTGCCTTGCCCGAACGCACCTGTCCATATACAATCACGACTAAGCACACATCGCCAAAAAAAGATGGCATAAAGGCAGTAGTATATGTACTCGTGCGCAGCAGCACACTAGCATGTCGACCAAGTAATCAATTCTCATCTGCTTAGCACACTAATTCTGGATTGCTGAGACAGAAATCAAGGTATGACTGTAGTCAGATGATAATTATATACTAAATTCTATATACCTTTTGTCTGTTGTAGGAATTGTGTGTGTGTGTGTGTGTGTGTGTGTGTGTGTGTGTGTGTGTGTGTGTGTGTGTGTGTGTGTTAAAGCGTCAAGTATTATACTTTCATTTATACCGCTCGATTTAGCATCGTAATGTTCATTCAGCATTCAATATGAATCGTGCTTGTTTTTGCATGGCCAGTACGATCTTCATGTTAAAGCCGAGCTGGTTGTTTGCTTTGCTCAGAAATGTTAGATATTTGAACGGATTTAGTCTGGACCAATTAATCTGTCCAAGCCAAATTTTAGACGGGATATATCTTTTTTATTAAAGCTGTTCGTAGCAAGCGCGTAGATGTTGGGGATTTTTTTTAGACGTGGGGGTATCTTTTAATGGCAGCTTGGTCTGGACAACATGCATTATTTTCACGTAATAAAAATGGTTCATACAGTACTTAAACAAATTGTGCTTACCTAACATATTGGTGATGACTAGTTTTACATGTAAATGAGCCAATAATCTAGTTTCTCATCTTATCTTTATTCTTGTCAGTGTGTGGCTGTCTGATCCCATTTTTTTATGTTTGTACTTAATTTTAATTTTTAATATGGCGTTTGATGTGTATTTTAATATAGATTTCGACGAGAGTTACACCATATCATATACATAGTACACTAGAAATAGCAAGGCCTCCATATCAAACATCATGTGTTGATATTCTTTAGGACCAAACTTTAATAAATATCCCAGAAATGATAATCGCCGAAAAGTGCCTGAGGAAACCGAATGTCACCTTATCAAGCTATTTGTTTCTGGAACAGAACTTCCATGTAGTCTTCACATTTTGCAAGAATACTGGCAATATTTATAAAAATTACTTACCACCACAATTCCAATCAAGCTGCTGACTGAAACGAAACATACACACATATACAGAAATGCACACGAAATATTTGTAAATAGTTTTAAAATGTGCAAAAAGTGAGATAAAGTACTCAATAATTACAATAAGAGTGACCTGGGATTGCAATGTTGTTCACGTTGTTCGCAAATTTATGTGATGAAAAGTCTCAAAATATAAATGAAAACCATCATTTAAAAAATATATTTTAAGTTTTTAAGAGAGAAACGTGCAAACGTATAACATATGTCTGTTTCAAATCTAAAAAGCACATACAAGTTATAGGACGCACCAGGAAAATACTTGTTATTATTCAAACAAGAGAGGGCCTCGCTAGGCGCTCACCTTTTAAGAAGTGTTAGGACTGGATGGTATCAGGATAATGTGACTGGGTGGGACAGTATGATGTCCTAGTGCTACACATCACTATAAACAGCCACACTGCTGACATCGTAGCTTTATGACTGACAAATTTTAAACCTACTTTAAAAATCTACTCACACAAGCAAGAGAGAGAGAGAGAGAGAGAGAGAGAGAGAGAGAGAGAGAGAGAGAGAGAGAGAGAGAGAGAGAGAGAGTCCTATGAAATGTCTTTGCTCTGTATAATAAGTTTATGTATAACAAAAAAAGTGTGGGTGTATGTGTGTGTGCGTGATTAATATGGATAATGTAAGAGACCCTAATTATCCTATTACTTTATCCAGCTTATCAGGTTATTTTTTTTAAACCTATGATTTGTTTGGGATTTTTTATTTTAACAAATGTAAGTTTCGCACTACCAGCTTAATTCAAATGAAAACATTGTACAGACAAGATCCTATTAATAAATTTGCATACATAAATATGTTGTAGATATTAATATGATACAAAATATAACCACCCTCCAGCAGTAGGTGAAGATGAAGTTCATGTTACAAGGAAGATTCCATTTTGAAAAAATACTATTTGACTCCAACCCAACGGTCTGCATCCACAAGCCTAAATCTCTGTGGTCATTTACTACTGTCGTACAATGTACGTGTGGTTCAGGCCAGTTTACAACAGGTCACTATTACCTATGAAATTGTGACTTTACATTCCAGCTCTCTTTTCCACTGGGAACTGGATCCAGGGTTTGAAACATTCCTTCTCACCTTCTTATTCTCGTGAAACATCATACCAAACATGCTCTCTCTCTCTCTCTCTCTCTCTCTCTCTCTCTCTCTCTCTCTCTCTCTCTCTCTCTCTCTCTCTCTCTCTCTCTCTCTCTCTCTCTCTCTCTCTCTCTCTCTGTGAAGATGAGTTTAGGTTACAATGTGAACTGAGTGAAGTAAGCATGAACAGACATGCGGACAAGTATGGCCTCTCACAATATGTCCGCAAATATGCCTATGGCATTTGATATGAACACTCGACTATATACTTCAGGCAGACATTTATGACATGAATAATGAAGCCGTTAAAATTGTCCAATAATATTATACGAACAAATTGGAGATCACTTCATGGATGCTAATGCAATACTGTGCTTGCGTGTTTACATGTGTATGACATCTGTGATGGCTTGAATATATACTTCTACTGCAGCTCATGGCTAGGACAAATAACATTTGACATAATCAAGAAGTGATCTTATGAATTAGACCATGTTAGGGAAATGGAGTGGATGGAATGGAGACACACATAGATGAGTATACAAGTAGGAAGATGGATAAGTGGTTTTATGCACAGAATGAAACTAGTAGGTGAGCATTTTTAAACGAGACACTTACTGACTGTATTGCAGGCAAGCAGGTAATAGGTCTGGTGGTCATTTCCCTTGACAAGGCACAGCACAAAAGCTATCTGTAAAATAACTTGTGATATAACTTAGCCGTTCTTTGATGTGTTTTAGATTCAGTGAATAACTTAGCAGATCTTGAATGTGTATGTGCAAGAGACGTTTTAACTACAAATATGTTCTGAATAACTAATTCGCCTCAACGTCACCAAAACCGGAAGAAATAAAACCTTCCAGTTCCGAATTTACCTTTGTACTGGAACTAACTTAACTGTTTGGTACAAGTGTTCTTTCCTGTAAAGCAAGTCAGTTGAACTCAACACACTTTATTTATGTTTAGGCTCAATTGATATTTTCTGCTAAATACAAGTAACATTGTTCATTGGATATCGTTTCCATGCAAAAACACAGAAAAACTTAATAGTTACCATTGCATGCAATTAAAGATAATTGGTGTATTTAGTGATACATATACACTTTTAAATGGCGTACGTGCACTAAAAACTTATTTGCCTCTTGTTTGAAGAAATTGTTTTCGTATGCAATGATTCTAAAACTATAGTCTAGAAATTCCTTTGCTTACTTACAACACTTAGCAACAAACAAATATTGCTGATGACGTCTAACTCGGACGAACGAACGAATCCTTTCAGCAGTGTATTTAACACTGGATATACTGTGTAATATATATCAAACTATTGTTTCTAACATGTGCATCTAAGATGCATATTGCATACTGCATAAGCTGCTGCTTTGATTTAATCTTGCAATGCCCGTATCTGTCATGTCATTCCTAGTATGCACTACACACAACTCGTGCCTGCTAGCTCATCTTTACCTGCTGGAGGGGTATGATCCTATCGTGCGATAGCTTAATCTGAAAATACCACCATAAATGTTTGGATCTTTCTCCCTTACCAGTCAAAGTATTATCTGTCCTAGTCTTTAAGCACTTCTTTTGCACACTATAATATATGGGTTTTTTCTACTTTATGCTTCACATATCTCTATTTGTGACTTGCTGGAATATTCAGACTGCAATATAACATGTTAAATTTTCTCATATGTATTCGGTTATTAAAATAATTATAAACATACTGACTTCGCAAAATTTCCTATAACTGTTGTAGAGTGTTACTGATTTTCACTCTTTCGTCTGGACTACAGACATTCACAGCTTGTTTCAAACAAGATAATTGCCGAGGAAGTTTTTGGGAAATCCTGCAACTATTCCTTCCTCTTAAAGCACGAGTTGTTTCTAGTTGTTTTTTAATCGATTAACGAACATCCATCCTAGACTTCACTAGCATATCCCAAGATTGGTCTGATATAGTTATATATAGTTTTGAAAAAAAAATCTGCCTGCCAAGTTTGCATTTTAATTTTCGACGTTTGGCTATTCTAAATTTTGCTGTTTTTAAACCAGTACTCCTAGATGGCCATGAGAATTCATATACTTAAAATCAGTATTTTCAAAAACATGTTCAGGATTATTTTTACATTCTTTTTAGTAAAAGTATAACGACTATTTACTCTGGATTAAACTTTAAAAGCCACTGCTTGGACCATTGATTTGATCATTATTGATGATAAGTTCTATTTCAGTACTATAAGAAGATGAATAATCTGCAAAGGGACGGAGCGAAGGCTCATACCATCGGCAAGATAGGCCAAGTACGGATCCTTGTGGCGCACCAGCTTTTATAATCGTTTCTCGTGAATAAGCATTTGTAAAAGGAGCATTTGTTTCCTATTACTCAGATAATTTTCAAAACAATTTAACAGAATACCTGCAACACCTTATTTGTACAATTTAGATACAAAGACTATGTACTTGTCCCGATGGGAAGCTTTAGAATTTTGAGATTATCCCAGTGATTTGCATATAATGGGATACATTTCATTAAGTTGAATGCAGTGACCAGGAAGGAATCTTGATTGATATTTTAAGGCAGTTTTTTAGGAAAATAATAATATACTAATTTTTAGAAAAAGTACATCTTCAAAGATGAGTCTATTGGCAGGTTTATGTAAATCACCGTTTTAGAAATGGGACGAATGTGCGTAAGTTTCTATTTATATGGAAATTTATTTCTTCAAATGTCAATTAAAACTATCTGTAAGTGGTGCCTCTATTGTTTCACTGACGCCTTTAAGCATTCTGTGTCTTACGCTATCACTTCTCTGAAAACTAATGACGTGATCACAGTTTCTTTTTGACATTATTTAATGTGTTATTGTTATACTTTTGTGCAAACGGACAGTTTCTTGTATACGTTTTAGCAAACGCCTAGCTTGGTAAAAAGACGTAATCCTTTATGAATACCTAATTCCTCTGCATTCAATGAACATAAACGGTAATTGCAACCAGCAGTACACCTTATTACGAGTATGAACAGCTTCGGGTGCGGTCTGGACTCACAAGTGACCTTTTCAACCAATAAAGTCTCAAGCACAACGAAAATTAGGCCTCACCAATCGGATCATTTTTAGGTTGTTTTTTTTTCCTTAGGTCGCGAAAACAATATCGGATGCAATTCTGCTCCATGAAGACGTATATTCGGGACAACGTTTGTTAACATAGAAGCAGCGGAACCAAGTAAAGTCAAAGTCAGAACATGGTTAGCATTTCCTGTCATAACATCTGTGGTACTCTTCCCACCGGTTTATCACCAGATGCATCAGTTATGTATATTCCTACTAATTGCGTATCAGGTTATCGCTCGAGTTGGCGGAAATGACCGAGTGAAGTTCTGATTGGCTGAATCCTCTAAATGCTTACAGTTTCGCAATAATTATAAATCCTGCGAACCGCTCCGGTGGCCTATTGGTTAGAGCGTCCGCCTCGGATGCGGGATGTCGCAAGTTCGATTCCTGGTCGAGTCATACCAAAGACTTACAAAAATGGTACTAACAGCTGCCTCGCTTGACTCTCAGCACTATGAGGCTAGTGTTAGGACTGGTCAGCCTAGTGTCAGGATAATGTGACTGGGTGGGACATCATGCTACATGTCTGCGGCATGATGCCCCAGTGCTAGGCATCACTATAAACTGCGACATTGTAACGATATGACTGAAAAATTGTTAAAAGCTACGTTAAAAAATTATAAACACCAACTATAAACCCTGCGAACCGGCTGATAGCTATCCCACGATATCGCTAAGTGCTCCCACAGAAATATATAAAAACATAAGCGATTATATATAACCATCATATGGACGCAGATTGTCTTCATGGCGTAGATAAATTGGCATAGTGTACATATAATTAGCTGTGATCACGGAGCAGACCGTAATATTATGAAAATCACATATTTGTATCCCTTTGGACGTACTTGTCTAGCAATGTTTAATTTGTGAAATAACCAAGTCGAGATAAGAAAACATTCAGATATTGAACTAAGTTTATGTAGAACTCAAAGCTACTTTTTTAAAGAGCCATACAGAGAGATAGAGAGACAGACAGACAGACAGACAGATTGGGGAATATTTGTTTGCAGATTTGATCAACAACTTACCACTGTCATCAAAAGGACAACAACATTAAAGAGCCGCAGGCACAACGTCTGAAAATATAAAACATGCCTGAGTGAGTACTTCCGACACGTATAAATATATCGCCCATGCTATCAATAAAAAAATGAATCATACAATATATGTGTGCGCGTGCGTACACGCTCGTGTGTGTATGTGTGTTTAATTACAACAAACATATTCAACCGGGCATGGCAGTCTCTGAATTGTTTGCGTACAAGACATCAATTCTGATTCAAAGCCCGAAATTATGTGAGTGGTATTCACATGCGATAAAATTTGAACGTAAATGATTCAGAATTCGTTATGCTTTTTTCTTCAAATAGATGTATTTTGCTAAAGAAAAAGGTATGAAGAGGTCTATTGTTGGTCCCTTTCAAATCTTGCTCTCAATATTATTAAAGTCATAAAAACAACTAAAAAATACATCTATCAAATAGTTTGTCTCGCTAATCATTTAGGGTAAATGGACTGCTATCAGGAAATGTAGAATCTTTTGAACAGAAAAGTTGTAGAATGTTTTGAATAGAAAAGTTGCAGCCCTTTTGCCAGTTATTGAAACCATTACGGTATTTAGATAGCTGAAAGGGTGTCTTGAGCAAGTGCCCCTTACACTGACCACAGCAAGCCCGATCAATTAACCTATCAGAAAGTTCTGTACTTAGGCATCATGCAACAGAAATGTAGCATTAAGTACCACCCAGTCACATTAGTATGACACCAGGCCGACCAGTCCTAACACTAACCGCTTAATCCTATGAGCCCAGTAATTCAGCTGTTAGTACAATTTTTATATGTCAGTAGTGTATGCGGATACTTTAGTGACAATGGGACTTCAATGTTTAAACAGGAGGATTGTACCCTGCCGACAAATGGAACAGATGGGATACTTTAGAGACAATGGGAATTTTCTATTAGCACAAACTGGGTCGATAGAGACAAGAGGAATGGTACAGGTAAAGTGACGTCACGGTACTGACCACTAGCACAACTGTAGGAAGGGGCTGACCTAAATACACACACAGCTACTACTCTAGGGAGGGACACATACAATAGAGTCACAGTGACATAGATAAATACATAAATAACACACACACCCTTTTTTTTATTTTAAAATTAAAAATTATATATAAAATAAATATTTAAAAATTATATATAAAAAAATTATATTAAAAATAGAAAAAAAAAAAAAAAATATATATATAAAATTTTAAAATATCAATTTTTTTAAAAAGGGAAAAAATAACCCTCTAAGTTTTGTTAGACCCGTGGGAAAATATTAAAAGAAAAAAAAACCCGTTGCTCAAAATTTTACTGAAATTTAAAATGTCGGTCACACTATTGGGAAAGGGGTCATTTTTTTCCCCCCAAAAATTGGGGGAAAGGTCAAAAAGAAAGGGCCCCTCCAAAATTAAAAGCCCAAAAAAAAATAAAACCCAAATTTACCCCTTTTAATTTTTCGCTTTTTTATAACCCCCACAAATTGTTTTCGGCAAAATTTTAATTTAAACCCCCCGTTGGTTAAAAATTTTAATAAAATTTCCTCATTCCAAACAAATGTAGACCATCGGAAAAATTTTTTTTATTCCTTAAGAGACAAACCTTTTAAATTTTTTAAAAATTGAAAGCCAAGGGCATCTTTTTTAAAAATTTTTCCTGGAGTGCCGGGGGTTTTAAAACCCAAAAAATTGCGTTTTGGGTTTCCTTTAAAAAAGAGTAAAAAAGGACCCAAACCCCAGTGTTTTTTAATTGTGAAAAAAACAAACAGGTTTCTTTTGTTATTTTTAAATTCATAAAAAATTTTTGTCTTGGAACTTTTACCCTTAAAATTAAAAAATTTTAAAACGTTCCCTTTTAACATTTTACCTTAAATTTTTGGTTTTAAATTTCTTTTTTAAAATTTACTAAAAATTTATAAAATTACTTAAAAATGGTAAAAATTGTATCTTTTAAAAATTTGTTTTCCTTTGATTGATTTTAATTTACACAGCTTCCCCTGCTTTTAAAAATTTTTCTTTTAAAAGTTAAAAAATATTCCTTTTTTTAAATAAACTAAATGTTAAACTTTCCCGGTCGTTTTCAAAAAAGAAAGAAAAACCCTTTCCTTTTTCAAAAAAAAAAGCCCAACCTTTTTGGGAATTTTAAAAGGTTCAAAAAAATTTTAAAATTTTTAAAAAAAAACTTGGATGGTATTCCCAAAATTTAAAACTTTACCCAAACCCCCTGGGGAAAATTTTCCCCCATAAAAAATTTTAAAATGTATTGGTTTAAAGGTTTTTTATGTAAAAATTTTTAATATAAAAGGTTTGATAAGGCAAAAATGTAGTTTATATAAAATCAATAAATTTAAAAAAATATATAAAATTAATTATTTTAAAAATTTTTAAAAATTTAAAAAAAATTTTAAAATTAAAACCAAAAAAGGAAAATTGTGTTTGTCAAAGCCCGTTTTTTTAGGAAACATTTTTTGAAAATATTAAAGCGAAACCCCTAAAACCCCCGCAAAAGGGGAAAAAACCCACAAAAAAATTTTTCCAAAAAAGGTGGAAAAAATTTTTAAGAATCCCAATTTTTTCCTTTTTGTTTAACCCAAAAGGAAGGTTTATTTTTTTTAAAATAACCTTTAAAAAGGGGCCAAATTTTTTTCCACAAAACAAGCAAACCATTAAAACAACCCTTTTTAAAAAACCTTTTGCATTTTAAAGGTTAGACGAATACAAGACCAAATTTTTCAAGAATTAAAGGTTTTTCCCCTTTTCTCCTTAAAACCTAAAGGAAAAAAGGGGCCAACGCGTTTGACTCCTTTTAAACATTTTTAAGAAATCCCAAAATTTTTGGTATTACAAAAACTCCAAAAAAACAGTGAATTTCCCCCAAAAAAGAAAGCCCAGATTACCGGGAAAAAAATTAAACCTAATTGGTTGAAAATTTCCCCAACCCAACCCAGAAACATCACCCCCCGGGATTTTCGGGGAAAATTTTACAAAAGGGATTGAACTAAAAAAACAATGCCTATAAGGAAATTTTTTTGCATAAAAATTTTACCCTCCCCAAACAACTGGTAAAACCCCAAACTACAAAATTTGACCTAACTGGAACCCAAAAAATTTCCTCTTTTCCCGGCTATAAATTTGGAAATGGTTTAAACGCTCCGTTCTCAATTCACTCAAACAGGCAAATAAAAGTTTCCTTCCAAAACCCAAGGGCTTTTTTTTTCCCTTTTCGGTTAATTTAAGGGCATAGAATTTTTGGTTTTCATTATTCATAATCCCCGGAAAATTTTTTCTTTTCAAATTTTTTACATCTACCCAAACCCGGGTTTTTTTTTTTTTTCCCGTTTTTAAAAATTTTTTTTTAAAGACAAATTGAAAAAGTTTGCAAAAATTTTAAACGGGAAAAAAACCTAACTAAATTATTATTTCTTTTTAATTTCGAAAAAACCAAATTTTACCTTAATGCCATTAACAAACTTCCAAAATTGTAAAGGGTTTCTCCTTACAGTGGAGTGGTTTTTAATAAAAAGGGTTTTTTCCCCAAAAGCCCTTTACATTTATATCAAAAACAAATTCCCAAAAACCCGCTGTTTCCACCCTCCTTAACAAATAACATTTTTTTCCCTTATCCAAATTAAAAAAACCCCGGAAAAATTAATTTTTTTTCCCTTTTAAAAAAATTTTTTTCTGAATGCCCTTTCAAAAAATATTGGGTAAAAAATTTTTGGGTTTTTTTAAAATTTAAAAGTTTTCGAAATTATTTTTCGCCTTCCCGTTTTTCTTTGAAATTAAATTTTTTTTTAATCATTTAATGTCTTGGAAACACCAAAAATAAAATCAAATTTTTTCAAATTTAAAAATTTTTTCCTTTTGGATTCCAAACAAAAGGGGGTGGTTAAAAATGGTTAAATTTTTTTATTTTTTTAAAAAAGTTAAATTTTTTTTCTGAAAAAAAAATTTTCCTCCCAAAAAACCCCAGGTTTTTAACCCCGCCGGGTCCCTCCCCGTTTTCATATTGGGGAATTTTTGTTGGGATTCTCTGCTATTGGGTTGGTTGGAAAATTGGCCCCTTTCCTTGATAATTAAAATTTTGGGACTTTTGCCCTCCCCCAAAAAACCCTTTAAATTAAAGTTTTTTTTAAAAATTGGGTTAAAACGGGGGGCAAACATCCCCTTATTTTACTATAGGTTAAAGTTTTTAGGGAAACCTTTTTTCCAACGCTCAGGTTTACAATTTTAATGATGCACTAAATCATGTCGATTCAGTTTTACGATTTTAATGATATTTTCACTTACTGCTCATGGGTTCGATTAAATGCAATTTCATACACACACACAGGTCAAGGTTTGATTGTAAATGAACAGACGTTATGGTTATTAGAGTAGGATTAACATAACACTAACATTTTCACCTTCATTACTCTTGATTAATACCAAATTCTTGCAAGGTTCTCTAAGCAAACATTCTTATCTCAATGTCGCTTGTATTTAATGATATTATGTATGCAATAAGAAGATAAATTCAATATTGGTTTACAAGTACTATCCATAAAATGAGGGTTCTTTTCACAATACTTCGCTGAAGCAAAATAATAACCGTAGTCACTGATAAATATGTTATGCTGATGTTATGCAAAATAAAAACAATAAATAAAAAAGTACCAAAAAAAGAGTAAAATAACATTAAAAAAAGAAACCAAGAACTACAAGCTGGGATTAACTTTTTGTACTCGTCTTACAGGACTAGTATTAGCATAGATTATGTACACCTACAAATCGCACACATATTCGTAGAGTTATCAAAAAAATCTTTACCCCCGATGGGAAGGGCCATATTACATCACTGAATTAGGTCCGAATAGAACCTACAGATTACGCCGTTGTTCCGATAATAAGGAGATAAAATCACTTGTACACGCCAACAGACTTAAGCATTATAAAGATCCTAGGGATTATCGACCCCCGACGCCAGATACAGCCGACACTGTCTCACAAACAGCTCAAACACCACACGATCAATCGAGCAATGTTCACGCACCGACTGACAATAGTACTGAATGGTACTCAGTTGACAAACTATTGAAATCCAAATGGATTTCTGGGAAGAAACATTTCTTGGTAAAGTGGACCGATGGATCCATGCCATCATGGCAACCAACAGAAAACGTTTTCCAGCATTAAAAGAAGCATTTCACAGAACACGCACACAATCGAATACACGTCGTAAACGACTAGGTCGAATATTTCGTAATTGAATTCAATACGAAATTCAGGAGAAAATTTGTTTGTAAATGGGAGAAATAATTATAGTCCTATCCTCCATTCCATTCTTTCTTCATACCTTCTATCTCGTCTTCTTTTTTCTGCCGGCAAAACCTCTCAACCTCTTTCCTTCTCTTTAAGGTATGGATGGAATATGGATTTGGTTCGTAGGATTGTATTCTTTTTTAACTGTGAATTCAGTGTCCGCAGTAACAGAACAAAAACAATTTACGCTCAAGGTTATCTCTAGCCACTCCCACTATTTTATGATTCAGCCGATAAGTGGATTCGCACTTTCAAATCTGGCTTTTAAGGAATTATTCAGTCGAATTTATCGAATATTGACACAGATATGTCAAATGTAGCAACATAAATGATATTCTTTTACACTTAAAGTCAATACGAATTACAATGAATATACAGTTAATATAACAATCTCATTAATGAATTAGTTAATTCAGAAAGGTGTTTTGCATTCTTCAAATGTATAATGGGAGAAGTTTTGCACTTCATTGATAAAATATGTAAATATCTATTTGGAATGCTGACAATGAAAACATCACATTTAGCAAGTTACACAAATATGCTAACGCAACAGAATAATGATATTTAAATTTTCGGTGTTATTGCTCGATATGGAGATGATTTCTCCTTTTATACCTGACAAGTTGATAATAGAATTAGAACATGTTAACGGCGATTGGTCCAAACTCAAAACGCTTATACTATTAGAGCAAGCGATGCTTGCCATTGTCGAAAAGATTCGTGAAGAATATTAGAAAATAGAAGAAAGGATTGCAGCTCAAACGGTTGAGATTCAGCAAACTAGTCATACAGCGAAATTTTCAGCAGGCGAGTTCACTTGCTATACTGATTTTACAGCATGTTTTAATGGAATTTATCAATCAAATCGAACGATCGCATTTATCAATTACATATGTTATTCAAGAACGCCGAAGGATCCACATTACTGTTTATGATATTTATAGCAACACGTAAAAATCGTTACCTATATACTGCGCTACATACCCCAATTGTCCAGATGCCATTCAAGATGTATCAATCAATTCTAGTTTTAATGAAATTATCACGAACGCGCATTATACAATCACTTAGTTTACCAGAGATAATACTGCATCATACCACACATTCTATATATCTTCTCAAATTAAAATATTTGTTATTTCTGGTATGAAATAATATATATGGAAGTCATAATTCACAAGAAGTATCATTCAAAATTATGAACACGCCCTTCTATTGAGTGCTTGAACCTAGGTCTATGACAAATAACGGACATATAATTGTTCAGATAAATTAACAGAAGTCTCTGAAATTCACCGATTAACCTAGCGCTTACACAGCACTTTTAATTATGTTCTACTGAAGTTATTTAACATGAAATAGAAATAATAATAATAACACAAAGAGTAAACTAACGTAATAAAAAAAAAATTAAAAAAACAATAACTGCATGCTGATATTAAATCGTCTAACGTAACTAGTTGTAAAGTAGGTCATGTCGAATTTAAAAAAAAACAAACATAAATAATAATATAAAAAACATATTTTTTTGCATTGCAGATTCTCACTATATTTTCTCTTTTTTTCTGATGTCGTGCCTGACAATGATTTTCTGTAATTTTCAATTATACTTTTATATTATAATTTTGAATTCACTGAATGTTGTAGAATGTATTTTTCAATGTATTCTTTTGAATAATAACAAACAGGTTGCATTGCTCATTTACTATACTTGTATCACACAGAATATTATAGTATTTTCTTAATGTATATTTTTTTAATTTCTCATTAATGAACCACAATGAATTTTTTTTTCATTGTCTTTTCCTATTTCTAATCCTTTATCCATGCATTGTATTTTGTATTTTTAATAGTTTTATCTTCATTGTATAACTGTAATGTTCTCTTTTTGAGCTGCAAGGACTCGGCTCAAATAACCCAGAAGGTTTTATTAAGATATCAATTTTTAACAGAAATAATAACATCTAAGTTGTGTTAGACTATGTGAAACTATTAGAGAAAAAACAGTCTGCTCATATGTACTGAATTAACCTGTCGGTCACACTATTGTATATTGTCATTGTTGCCTTCAGCAATAGGTTTGGTAGATAGAATCAAACGATGGGACCAGGTCAAAAGTTCATAGCGCGAATGGAACAATAAAACGATTTACCTGTAAGTTCACGTTTTTTATAACTGTCACAAATTGATTCGGCAAATTTATAACTGTCTGGTTTAAAAGTTCATGGTAGATAAATGGCCTCACTTGCAACAAATGTAAGCATCATACGACTTTAAAGGTCATTAGCTTAAGAGGCAAACCTTAAGATCTCTCTGCTTATTGGACTAGAAACAAGGGCATCCTTGAATTTTACACATGGACATGCGCGACGTTAAGCAAGGTCGTGCGTGATTCCTAAATCTCAAGTATAATAGGCAGAACCCCCTTGTGTATTCTAATTGTGAAGTCCAAAAGCGAGAGAGATCATCTGTTTGTATTTTACAGGTAAGAATTTTCTGTTTTGTTACTCACCCTTAAAAGTTAAAGCTTTCTGTGGTAACCAGTCATCGTAATTTTGTTTTGAGTTCTCTTTTTAATTTACTATTATAATGTAACAGTATATGGTATTATTTTTAAGATTTGATGTTCATTTGTATTTATGTGAATTTACTACTAGCTTCATGCTAAACTTTACTTACGAATAAAAATATTCTTTAGTTAATAAACTATAATGTTCAATGATCTTTTCCAGGTCGTTATTCTAAATTAAATGAAAGAAAATACATTTCTTTATGGCATCAATCGCAACTATTGAATTTTAGGCTCTCTGAATACAAGTAATATCTAATCACTTGTATGGTATTCAAAAAGGCAGAAAACTTTACAAGCTCATGAAGTTGTAATTCATATGAAAATTATTCAATATGTATTGTAATATGTATTTTATGTATTTTTCAATATAAAGGTTTTTATAAGTTGAGTATTTAGAATGTAGTTTATATATATATATATATATATATATATATATATATATATATATATATATATATATATATAAAAGAATTGTGAAGTCCAAAAGCGAGAGAGATCGTCTGTTTGTATTTTACAGCGATCCCACCTCTTCGCAGCCGAGCTTATCCCCACAAGATGCGACATAGGTGTGACCCTTATTCTTAAGAATGCCGAACTTTCTTCCTTCTCGTAACTAGGCACGAGAAGAAGGTTATGTTAGAAATAACTGCTGGCAAGCTCAAATTTCCAACAGAGCAAGCAGACTCTTACATAACAACTAATTGAAAAAGTCTACCATAATATATATATATATATATATATATATATATATATATATATATATATATATATATATATATATATATATATATATATATATATATATATATATGGCAAGAGGAAAAATTAAATATATTCGCGGCATAGGAAGTGGACCTGAAAAGAGCTGTTTTCTTCCAATTTCTCCACTTCTTCCACCATGTTCTTTCATTGGTCAAAATTTCTTTCTTATTTCTCTTTTCTTTTTCGGGTATCCATTCAGGATGTCATAGAGTTCTTAATTTGTATTGCTTTATCATCCAGTTCTCAATGACTTTCTCAAACTAGTATTTCTTTTGTTTTGTTTTCTTTGTCCTTTCTTTCTTTGTTCCATATCTCCTTGATCGTTTGCACTTCTTCTTTCATGACATTTTTCATTAGGTGTTCTCATTTCTTCATATTATCGAGACTTTTTTAAAACAAATGTCTTCTAAATAGTATCGCACTTCTATCACACTATCCAGAACCTGCTTTAAGATTCCTACTCTGAAGTATTTTAGATTGATCAATCTTCTTAATGTGTCCGCTTCTTCTATGGTTATCAGTTGTAAATGATGACTGTTTATTCTCAGTTTCTTTACCAAGTGTCCTGGCTACCTGCGAACTTCCATTCTTGATCAAGTTTGTCCAGCACGTACGCTCCATCTATGGCCTACCGAATGCTATAACTGATTAAATAATTATAGGTTACCAGTCATTTATATGGTCTGTGTAGTATGGCGCGAATGACGAGCGCTATGTTTTTATATACTTCAAGCACTACTATCCATACAAACAAAGGAAGAGAAGAAACACACACACACACACGCACATACACACACAAGTGTACTCTCCACACAATCGGGTTGAGAATAAAAACAATTTATATACTATCCATGCATTTGTGATGAGAATAAAACACCCATTTGCTATCATCACCAACTAACGAGCAAGCACAAAACACACAAATATACTATCATACGAACGAAGGAAGAGAATAACACAATATATACCCATATACTATCCACACCAACGAATGCACATTCAAATACACACACACACATTAGTAAAAGAGTGAATGTTTATAATCAAAGTACACTACATTTACACTAATTGGCAAATTAAATAGTCTCTCTTTTTTAGAGATATGAATAGCCCTGAAAAGGGCATTTTTTCTAACTCCAAATACAGTTTGTTCATGGTAGTCCCTTCCCAGCCTGGCACCACACACGTATCGCTGACTAGAGTCCTGCTCTCAATTTGTTTGTTTCTTGAGAGCGGAGAGGGAGGATGACTAGTTTTAGATTTACAATCTTCTGTTTATGGGATTCTGAAAACTTGTTCCGTCCTGCAAGATCCGGGGATGTGTTTGCTGCGGCTAACATTCTTCCTGTTTTCTCTCCAACTCCATAATTTCCTCTCAAATTTCAATCGGGGGGGCAGAGACTCTTGGTACTGGTGGTGGATTTGGTGGTGGTGCTACTGCTGCTGCTTCTGCAGATGCTGGATGTTTCCTCACACTGAGGTAAAATGAAGCGGTGAGACAGGATCCTTTCCTCTTTCTATTTCTTCTCTTTCATCTCTTCCTCCTCATCATCAATTCTGGCTTTCTCCTCTATAGCCTCCCTAGTTATTTCTTCTAACATAAGTCTGGCATTCTCTATGTGCATTTGGAGTTCAAGAAGCTTCGTGAATCTGCTACACATCTTTTACGAAGTGAACTGGTTCACAATGGTGATCAAACTCAAGTGTGCTTGGCTTTATTATCTTGGAGCACGGATGTCAATGGAACATCCCTTCTCACCCAAATTTATCATCACATAAAACGCGCGGACTTAAAGGAAGCACTCACGTTGACTATTTTACTTTTTGATTTAAAAACACAGATATGAACAATTGGACAAGAAACGAAGTGCTCATAGCCACACTTCTATTATTTTAGCATAGAAACTCAAATATTTTGTTTTATTGACCAACGAAATGAAGTGCTTATAGGCACACTTTTGTTTTCTAAAATTTAAAAAGTTTTGGCAAATTGAATAATTATGTCAATTCGAGAGTATTAGGTAGCCATGAAAAGGGCTTTTTTTTCACGGGAGTAATGACAATCATTTTACCGTCTAAGATTGCGTCAACGTCTGGTTGCAGGCTTTCGTACACGATATAGCCTGCTTCTACGAAAGGAGAAAAATAATTCTTTGGTCTCTACTCGATAGTCCACAAAACCTCTGACTGGTTCTTGCTGTTGCTGCTGATGATGATGTTGTTCTTCTCACTGCTTCTTCTGAAGTCTGTATTTTCCAGTCCATTCTTCATGTTCTTTCTTAACTTCTTCTTTGTAGACCTCTCTATCAGGTCTTGGTCTAAGGAAAGCATTCTGACATTCTCTATCTCTTCAGTTTAGGTATCAGGTTTAGCTTGAACGTAAGCTTCGTTCAGTTCAGCATGTCTGTAAGGCATGTTCATAGGTTGACGAATCAACAGCAAATGGTCAGTCTGGAGACCAACCCGCATTATATGGTTCAAACGTGGATGCGATAGAAAACATCCTTACTGGATTTTAGTATCGGAACGCTGTGACAGTTCATGTTTTGGTGAGAGATTGGAAAGAAAGTGAAAGAGAATATTTTCAGTGGTTTTTTTTAAATAAACGTCAGACACGTTTTGTTTCTTAAAAAATACAACATTTTGTATTCCAATAACAAATAACATGAAGCACAAGGAATAAGTAACAATAGTATCAAAGAAACAATTGTTTTTGACAAAGTTGACAAAGGTGTGAAATCATGTCAGATTTCCATTGATGGAAGTCATGAGGCCATTGATATACAATACGTGTCTTAACTAAAGACAAAATATAACCGTAACAGTCACAAAAACATCGTTCTACTTTCTCGTCGTTTCTAGAAGAGTGACGATCAAAACTTTACATTATTGGATCACTTCGTCTGGGCATTTCTTCTCATCAATGATATCCAAAGGCGGTAATCAATATGAATCAATAGACTCCACACAAGTCTCTTGAGGAAAGTAGATGGCTACCCAGTGAGTTCCTGGAAGATGACTGTCGTCTGTGTTGGTGACATAAGCTTGACGGTCTTAAGGTTTGCGATGAGGTAGTTCATCTTTAGCACACACGACAAAATTCCAAGAAACAGTAAAAAAACTGTTATTCAAAAGGTAATAAAGTTTCCAAATGTCTATATTTTTTGCTGTTTTGCTTCTTGTTGTCTCTGGTAATGATACGTCATGAATTTTATTCTAACTTTTTGCATTAAAAGATCTGTTCAGTAACCGTTTCTTCGCCTTGTTTCCCAACTTAGGGTTAAGAGAGCTTCGATTCGATAGATCTCTAGAGTAGTCAATGGAGGGCAGGAAAGATCATGCAAGCCTTTATACCATTCATGCAACACTGCTTTTTCTGAGATGAAACTGAAATAGATACTTGTCCAAATTTTCTTCTTGACTCATTCGCAGACATTTATCGCATTGAATTTGATTGGGATGATCGTTTTGACATCCATAACAATCTCTCTTTTTCAATTCCGTAATTTTATCCGCCCTGTGTTTAGCAAAAGAGGACACTAAATGTTGTTCTTGTTCTGGGCATATAGACTTTATTTCCTCCTCTTTTTTTTCTTAGTCTGAGGGTTCTGTTTTCCGGTATCCTTCCATTCCATAGATTCTTCACCTTTCAAAGAAGGATAGGTGTCTTCCATAGTTTCTTATAACCTCGAATGACTTTTCTCAAACTGTTGATATCTATTATCGAATTCGGCATAGAGGATGATGTTAACCGTCTCTTTAATATCTCGGACAAACTGAAGTTCCACAAACAGCTGAGCGGATATTATAGGGTGGAAATGTTCCTTGTCACTGCCTTTGTCTGGAGTAAAATCAAAAGCCCACAAAGTGTAACCTCCCACATAATCTTCGTACAAATATGTCGGGACTGATGTTGGTTCCTAGCTGTCCGGTAGCTTTGTACAGGGACAAGTACACTTGGTAAGGGTAGGTGCCCATGCTAATGCAGACCAGTTTGTTATTCAAGTACACATTCACTTCGCTGAAAAAGGAATACATGAAATTGTTGACGGCTGCTGCTTCATCATCGGCATCTACACCGCTGTTGTTCATCGTTTACAGCACTTTCAGTTTCATAAACAATTATATGCTATTCCAATCGATGCAATCTTTCGATGGGAGCTGAATACGTCACAGACATAACGGGATGAAATTCGACCCCATTGGGATTCTTGCATTGTCATCATGGTGGGTGGCATGGCAAACAAATCCAGTTCCGACTTAGAAATGGCACAAAACATTCCGGGCATCATTTTCCTTTTTTTTGAAATTTAATAATCAAAAACGTCCAAGTCTCGGACAGTTTTTCTTTTCTTTGTCTTTCTAGGTCTGAGGGTGTGAAGCTTCTGAATGGGGTGTCTTCGTCGTCCTTGTCCTTGCTGTGGAGACAGGGAAGCAGGAATGTCTAACTCAGCTGGGATGGCATTTATAGGAGTTTGCCTGCTCTTAAGAGAGCTTCTTTGAGGTTTTTTTTTGTCAATGATGACATTCTGGAGAAATTCTATATCGTGTGTCAACGCGGCATCATTTAAATTCGTGCAATCCCCGTGTTACCATCGGATTTCTATACGGGAGTCAATGTAAGAAAGGCTGATTTAGGCATATCTCCTAAACCATGTCTTCGTTATCGAGCGACTCCTTGGTACACAGGATAGCAGGATACATGACTGACAAGAAGTTACAAGGAATCGACAATATTTGACAAAATCCAGTTACGGTTGATATTTCATTTTCAAACTTGATCAACCTAGGGTGTCTACCCAAAAGTGATACAATTCTGGACAAAATGTAATGACCAATGCTTTGTCCTCCTGAAATTGTATTATTAGGAGACGAGCTATTTTGTGGTACTCAATCGTGACACTTTTTCCTGCTCCCTCCAAGGCTTTACCAAACATGAAAGTGATTCCTTCAACAAGGGCATTCACAAAATGTGGACCTCTGAAATAATATACCGCAGGAATTGTCAGCTGATAAGTGGTTATTTGAGTTTCAGAGTCATTTATTTTCATAAAGGCAGCTGCAGCATCGCGATCATCCATGGCTTTTGCATTTATTGGTCATAAGCTTCTTTGGACAAAGTCTTTTGATTTTCGCCGATGTTTTTGATTTGTGTAGGGTGAATAATTTCCATCAAAGTCACTTCCCAATAGGCTTCGTGATCCAATTAGATGGACTGAGGTAATCTGGCCGTGAAACAGCACAAAGTGTTATTGGGAAACACCTCCATGGAAATGTCGCTGGGTAACGTTAAGTAAATTTTGTTGCTCATAATTCCACAGTTCTAGTGTCCGAGGAGTCACTGGAAGTCAGAGGCGTGTCTAAATGAGGATGGTTGGGGTGACTGTTGGAACTAACGTTGGATTCCCGTTGTTGTAGTTTCCATTACATGAATATTTCAGAGATGGATTGGGAAGAAGGTACAATTGAAATACTGAGTCAAATGGTCCACAATTGTTTGTCTCCTTGCAAACTCAAATTGACAATGGCAGCACCGATGACACAATACGCCACAATGATTTGGCAGAAAAAGACGATTTGCGTTTTAGACACACATTCTACAGACCACACCCACAAGGGTTGTTTTTCGAGCAGAGAAGAAATGGGGGAAGGAGTGGTCACTGTAGTAGCTGCGGTTTTGTTGAAGGACATAATTGTCACTTCTTTCTATATTCGATGATTTGAAAAGCGTCGATAAAAGAGCCAAACTTGACGGATATCCTTTCCAATGTAATTTGACTTCTTTGACACGGCATTTCCCCCACTTTTCGAGTTCTTCGGTCGAGAACGCTTTCTATTTCTGTAACTCTGGTAAGTAAAGCGTTCCATTTAACGCTTCCCCGTACATGTCTTCCAATGTATAGACGGGAAAATAACGGCCTCAATGAAAAGAAACAATTTGGTAGTCCAAATGGGTAAGTAACGTTTGTCAAAAGTGCGTTTACTTATGTCAGTGCGTACCCAATCTCCTGTGGCCAACATGTCACCTTTCTTGGGGACAGTTACTGACGGGGACGCACAAAACCGAAGCTCAATGACAGTCACTTCTTTGTTGGGAGTCACTTTTTGGAGGGCACGTCCAATGCTCCGATGGTAAGATTGTTGTATGATTGAACGATGTACGGAAAGACATTAATGTACTTTGTGTTGATGAGTAAAATATTTCCATATGCGTTGTTTCAAGGTGCGTTGAAAACTTTCCACGATGCTACCTTTTGTTTCGGGATTCTGGGTGGTGACAAATTTAATATCACGTTTCTTCAATTGATTTTAAAAAACTTGATTCATAAATTCGGTGCTTTTGTCGGTTTACCATCGCAGAGGATGACGACCATTTTGTTTCAACACCAGTTTCAGGGCTAGCAATAACTCACTGCTCGATTTTGTAGTCAATGGCACGACCCAAGACAATTTGGAAATAACATCACTGACACAAACAAATATTTGTAACCCCGATTGCAGGTGGCCAAATGAGAAACATCATCTAAAACAGCTTGTCATGATGATCGATGCATTCCACATGGATGTAAAGTCTAAAAGGTTTTCATTGAATGGGTTTGCGTAAGGTCTACGTGGCTTGTTCTTGTAACCATAGTTTCACTTGTGGTAAACGGACACTTTTCAGTCTTGTTTTGGCAGCACGATACAATTTCTAAACTCCTCCGTAGCAGGCAGGATGGGATGGATCGTATTAAATGCTGGCTAACACCTTTTCCATTTCTAATAAGTAACCCAGTCTTCTCTGATGCTCCTCTTATCTTTCTGTTGCATTTTCTTGGTTTGTAATTCTCTGCATGTCTGAAGAGCAATAGGTGTCACGAGCAGGATGACGAAACAGGGGTAAAGGTTTCTTGTTTCACTTCTGGTTTCTCGTCTTTCTTTTTCACTTCTGTCGAATACGGAGTGGCCATCATCTTTTATAAACGGAGTGGCCATCATCTTTTATAAGCAAACCAATTTTTTATGTTGTTGGCGTTGTTAACTTGCGTACTTTTTCTGGTGGAGATTGAAACTCTTCATCTTTTTCTATCTTGACCACTGAGGGTAGTGGTGGTGATGGACTTTTCATCAAAACCTTAAAATCTTTAAGAGTGGTTGGAGCTGTTTCCTCTTAAGAGTTGCGGGGCCCCGAGTGGCTGAGTGGTCTAAAGCGCTGTCCGTTACGGATCACTGCCATTTCACCTCTGTCTGCGTGGGTTCGAGTCTATGATTCGGCGAATGTAGATATGTGAGAAAGCTTGCCAGAAGATTCTCGTGGTTCGGTGGTTCTTTCCGGTGATTTCCTGGTTTCTTCCTCCACCATTAATACTGGCCGCCATGAATAGCCTATCGTGTGCTGAAAATGGCGTTAAGCTCAATAACAGCAACAATAACAACATCTAAAGAGTTGCAATCGTTGCAACAGTTGACCGTACCGTTGAAATTTGTCCGTTTCAGACAAATCGCTGCGTACCACCAACGATTGCAATTTGTGTTGTACCTGGGACATCTCGGTCAAATGATGAGTGGGAGGTAAATGCGGTGTTCGTTGTTCTTGCCTCCAATGGTATTCAATCCATGCTATGTAAGTCAGTTTTCTTCCTTCCATTGGATTCCAAGGACCACGTCTGAGATCCTTTGACCCAGTGGCTCTTTTTATCCCTTTATTTTATCACTTGTGAAGCAGCCCCCGCCACGAGACTTGTAACCAAGGGGTTTACTGTGGCTTTTAACATGTGTGCTAACAACATAGTCAGAAAAGGCAAAAATCCTCTGCGTTGTACCAACATCTTTTTCTTTTGACGAATGGGTATTTGCATTTGGACCATTTGGCGACGAACATGTCGCTGTTTGGCTAAGCATTCCTTCTGGTGTTTAAACAAAGGTATCACGCCTTTCAAAACATTCAGACAACATTTACATACGGTATCAAGCCGCAGACATGTAGCATGATGTCCCACCCAGTCACATTATCCTGACACCAGGCCTACCAGTCCTAGCACTAACCTGTTAATGCTGAGCGCTAAACAAGGCAGCTGTTAGTACCATTTTTGTAAGTCTTTGGTATGACTCGATATGTGTATTGTATTTTGGCAATTATCCTTTCCTGCGATATCTACCAAATATTAAATGGTTTATGACACGCAGATATATTTATATTTCTCCCCGCAATGAGCTGAGTTTAGAAAAGATCCTGTTTCATGTTACATGTTTCATGTTAATTCTGATTAAACATACTTGGGCAATAGCGTCTACTTTTCGTCCGCTGTCTTTTTGTTCATTTTTGTACCAAAGTTTCCGCTTCTAAATCTTTAAGTGAAAGACATAAAGAGCTAAATATTTATTGCATTTTTTTGTTCAGCAAAATGGCGACATCTGCCCTTCTTGCCCAATTAAACCACTTCAGTAATTCTAAATTCAGCAATATTTGTCTTGCTTTTAGTATCGGAATAAAATAACGATGACAAATGTATCATATTTCCTGTGCTCCTGAGCCCGCCGATAAACATCATCCTTTATCTTAGAAAAAGTAGGGTATCGCCATATCTATATACCATGATGCACGACGCCCATTAGTCTGGCTCTTGGAATTGTATATTCATTGTTATAACCTCCTTTACACTCCTAACTAATATGGAGACATGATTTACTAGTTGCTAGTCTACGACACACTTTCTAATTTAGGTGGGTACCAGCAAAAGATTGATATACTTCCATACAATATATTGTTTTTAATACCGATCGGCTTCTTTAGAAATAACAGTATATCTCTCTGAAATAATCTGTAATAAATTTAAACATGGCTTCCATCGAAATACTAACCACCAGTATCAGTGCAATGGTTCTTTGATGGCGCCAGTACCGATGCACCGGCTGTAGAAACTGTTCTACAGCGGCGCAACTACTCTGCCGTAGAGAATAATTGTATGTCAGATGCTATCCTCCATCCACCACCCACATCCCAAATAAGGTAACGTGAAATGCAATGAAAACTGCAGCTATGAAAAGGCCTCCGACAACGCCCTCCTTTACCTGATGCCAAGGGGCAATTGCCCAACCCACGCAACACACCCACTCGCGTAAATCTGCCAACGTCTGCCAACTACACACGTATCTGACAGCTTTTATAGTTAATATTGTCCCAGCTTGTGTCGTCTACAAAGGTAGATAATAGACGAGTAAATGTATATAGTTTATTGAAATCGTTATGATATGTATGATAACTAAATGCAAGTATATCCCCATACTATAATAACTGGCAATATCTTATCAAAGTATTCGTGGTACATCCATACCCATTAATTCATGTTGACCGTAGCATATGTATAAATGTTTACCGCAGCCACTCTTCGTTTCGGGCTTCTGTTATTTGCTTACTATTGTTGTTGGTGTTTTTGTTGGGAGAGGGATTGGAGCAGGGAGAGGGTTTGTTTCTTTTAATTATTTTTGGGTCCGGCTTATCTTAGGGAGGGGTCTTTTAAATGTTGCGGATGCATCACTTTGTTCCGCTACTACGTAAAACAAAAACTCAATTGTAATGACACAATTATCAGAAAATAAAAAGTAGATGAATGGTGAGCAACTTACTCAAACGTATCCTCTCATCCCACCACTGCTCCATGATGGAGACGATTCCATAGTCAAAGGAAGAGCATCACTCTTCAGGAAATGATGTGAAGAAATTCATTGGTCAATGTATTATAATCATGAGGACGATATGTACGGAAGTTTTACAGCAGTCCACTAAAAACGAAACTATATTATTCAATGCGTACAGATTAAGTGTAAAAAGGGCAATAACTCTTACACAAATCGTACGAGCAGAAAAATTGGCCAATGTGTACATCTTGTTAACGTGATCATAATATGTACCAAATTTCACAATGATTTATAATATAAAAAAATCAGGTTGCCTTCATAAGATTATATCTCATATTACATTGTAATGAGCGATAGGGAATAACTCAACAAACATCCACGAAGCACGGTGCTGTGTCAATATGCTAATATGCAGATTATGATTATAATATTCCCCAAGTTACATGGCGATCCATTAACAGTTGGAAGACTTGTTGTATTATGTGATAGCTTATTAGA
Source organism: Potamilus streckersoni (assembly GCA_016746295.1). Classification (NCBI taxonomy): domain Eukaryota; kingdom Metazoa; phylum Mollusca; class Bivalvia; order Unionida; family Unionidae; genus Potamilus; species Potamilus streckersoni. Next base: position 612,377 of record JAEAOA010000271.1, on the reverse strand, counting down.
GGTTTCAAGATAAAAGAGCAATAACTCTAACATAACTCGCAAGCGTAGTGATTTGCCCGTGATGCACATCCTCAGATTACAATCAAAACATTTTCCCAAGTCTTATGGCGAAAGGATAACCCATCCACCCTGGATCCGCCCCTGATACATGATGGAGAAACGGCAGGTCGGTCAGATAACTATTAGTCGTGTAATTGATGTAGGAACTGCCAGTATGCAGGATAACTAATAATCGTTTACATGATGGAGGAACGGCCAGTCGGCCATATAGCTATAACTCGTGTACATGACGGAACAATGGCCAGTTGACCAGACAACTATTACTCGTGTACATGACGGAGAAACGGCAGTTCGTAAGAGGAATGGTCAGTTGTCAGATAAACTAATACTCGTGTACATGATGGAGCAATGGCCGGTCGGCCAGATAACTACTACTTGTGTACCAAGTGGAGCAAAAGCCGGTTGGCCAGATAATTTATACTCGTGTACATGATGGAGGAACAGCCGGTTGGCCAGATAATTAATACTCGTGTACATGATGGAGGAATGACCGGACAGCCAGATAACTAATACTCGTGTATGTGATGGAGGAACGCGCCAGTCGGTCAGATAACTACTACTTGTGTACCAAATGGAGCAAAAGCCAGTCGGCTAGATAACTAATACTAGTGTACTGAATAGAGGAACAGCAGAATGGCCAAATAACTAATGCATTTGTACCGAACGAAGGAACGCCCGACGGCCAGTTAACTTATACTTGTGTACATGATGGAGGAACGGCCGCACGAACAGATAAATACTCAAGGCAGGGGTATGAAAAACAATAAAAACAAGGCAATTTGTTAGAACCCTTACTATGTATACTGTATAATTACAAAATAAACACTGGACATTTACAACTTATTATTAGGATATTTTCACTCACGATATAAACTAACTTGTATATTCTCAATGACATTCTTTACTGTTTGGGGGAACTTTTCATTCAAATTTCAATTTCAACAAATCTTATACTTCTCTATATTCCTTATTTGCACACATGTATGGATTAAATGAACTTTCCCCAGTTTTGTACGACAGTAGAACTTCGATAGTAATTTTATTGTCTGTTTAAAACTTAATACTTTCTTTTTAATGCAGATTTCCATGAAATGTCAACCGTTCCTAGGAAAACTACAAGAGGATACAATAACGCATAACTAGCTTGCATAATATAGAGACACCTGCAAAAAGAATACATGAATCAAATAGCACTAAGAAGAGATTATGGAATGGAAGTTTTTAAATCATTTTCATGGTCTTCAAGATCATAATAACCATTAAAGACGTAGAACTAAACTTAAAACTATCTGTAACCAAATTTGGGAACCAAAACGACGAAGCAAATAATCAATTACAAAATAGTTGCATCTAAAGACATAGTAAAAGTGAATGTTTTTACCTCTATAAATGAGAGAAATGCAAAATATCGTAACAATTCTGTGTAACCCAGTATAAGATACCCCACTCGTTGTTACAATCTGTAATATGTATTATAGGTCTCCGCCATTAAATTTAATTTGTGATTGTTAGTATAGGGTTTAATGCTATTTTCCAGCACAAGATAGGCTATACATGGCGGCTATTATAAATGGTGGATAAAAAACATGGAAAAAAAAGAAAAGAAACACCGACTCGCTAAAAGCTAATTGCAAGCTTTTTCATATACCCACGTTGGCCAAGACCAAGATTAGACTCGAACCATCGCAGAAAAGAGGTGACATGGCATTGATCTATAGCGGTGGGCGCTTAGACCACTTGAGGCCCGCTTTAACTTGTCAAGAAATTCCCATGTTAACTGTACTGGTAGGTTTTGACCAAAGACTACCTACTTTGTACTGGTTTATTACCATACATCATTATGCCATACTTACTTTTCTGATGCGGACATAGTATTATAGGTCAGAAGAATGTTGGGATACGAGAAAATCACTGCTGCTGTTGTTCTCTCAACATACTCTTGTGCTTTTGCAGTCTATATGCATCACTGAAAGATATGTCGGTTGTACACAAAATACACTCCCACGATTTTTTTTAAAAAGCATTAGCTTATCAATTGCATATGAAGTTATCTTTGCAACCAATATTATGCATATTCATATGCAATAGCTAACCATTTTCTATCTCTAACATATTAGCTACAAACGGATGCTATGGATATTCTTTCCTATGCCATCTATTTTTGGTACATACCCATGCAATCTGATCTGCTCTATCTGAACAGTTCAATGTGTATATCCGTCTCACAAATCTAACTCTCAGTGTCTTTGCTTTCACATCCGTGTGTGTGTGTGTGTGTGTGTATATATATATATATATATATATATATATATATATATATATATATATATATAAACTGACGACGAACAGTACGAAACTAGTAACTAACTAGCCTAAGCGCATTCGACTCTTAATGAGTCTTTTTCAAAGGCAAATACAAAACATATATACGATAAACAAATAAACACAAAAACGTTGTGTTTGTAAACCTCTACAATGCTGTCTTCACATGTGCTGAAATTATAAATACAACCAGCTTGTATAGACTAGTTTCAGAAACTGAAAACGTTGTATAATTCCCTAAAATTCTACAAGCCAAAGCGACATCTAGTTTTACTACACAGTGACTAAAGAAAAACTAAACATACATGGTCCAAACAAAACGTGCAAAACAGAGAATGTGATTTATCTCATCACATGTAAGATCTGTGGCCTTTAGTACGTCGGAGAAACTGAAAAGCTACACAAAAGGATAAACCTTCATAGATCTGATCGGATGACAAAAAAAAAGCTGTACAGAAGCCCAGTCGCAGAACACTTCTCCTCCCCTGGCCACACTTTCAGTGATATAATACTTATCGCTACTGCTAACAACCACAGCTGGAGTTCCGAAACCAGGAAGGAAAAGGAATCATACTGGATACGCTGCCTTAGAACATTGAAACCAAGAGGTCTAAACCAAGAAGACTAGAAAATGAAAACTATGCACTAGTAGAATTTAACATTTTCTAAATCTTATTATCCTTCAATTTTTACTATAAAAAAAACGGTATAGAATCAAATATCCGGGATATAATCTGCGTTACATATGTACAAAAAGTAAAACTAGATGTCGCTTTGGCTTGTAGACTTTTAGGGAATTATACAACGTTTTCAGTTTCCGCAACTAGTCTATACAAGCTGGTTGTATTTATAATTTCAGCACATGTGAAGACAGCAATGTAGAGGTTTACAAACACAACGTTTTTGTGTTTATTTGTTTATCGTATATATGTTTTGTATTTGCCTTTGAAAAAGACTCATTAAGAGTCGAAAGCGCTTAGGCTAGTTAGTTACTAGTTTCGTACTGTTCGTCGTCAGTTTATTGCATCTATTTTAATTAATCCCTGACACACGTGATCCCTTGGTGGATCCAGTACGCTTGAAAGGGTTGTTATTCGCCATATGATTTGTATTCTTTATATATATATATATATATATATATATATATATATATATATATATATATATATATATATATATATATATATCGATTTCCAACGTAATCACTTAGTTTTGCTCATTTTATTTCCCGTTGATAGCGGTAATTGTCATTATGGTTTATTGGTTGATTTGTGTAGCATTATCTGGAGCTGCACTAAAATCTTACACAAATGTTTTTATTCAGTTGTATTTGATGTATTTTCAAAAGCAAAACAAAAAAATCAAGAAAAAAACGTATGGGCTAGATATGGTCATACGTATACTACTAATGACAACAGCTCATATAAGCAAATTTAGTTAAACAATTTTTAAATTGACACTTCACTGAAACCTTCCCGATATTTTCTTTCATTTGTAACACATAAAAATAAGCTTACAATTCTTGGCGAGACCTCATGAAAGATTGCCCCTGTGTCGATAGGTGTAGCTGTATTTGCCAACTTGTCTGAGGACGCCATTTTCTTGTTGACAAATCTCACGTGATATTGATCTCAATGAGTATACATGTATTTACCGGATAGGTTTGTAAGAATGCGATAAACAAGTTACCCGTATTCACCGACGCAAAATACAAAAATATCTGCATGTGACTGAAAAGAGGCGGAAACAAAAGGCTGACGTAACATTCTATGTAAGTGGTAATGTGTTTCTAGTGAAACAAGATGGCATCTGCATCGGATAAGACACCTATTCTGCAAGCATCGAAACCAGGAGGTGATATTTTATATCATGACAGTACTCAGACACCACGTGCCGTAAGACTCTCTCTCTCTCTCTCTCTCTCTCTCTCTCTCTCTCTCTCTCTCTCTCTCTCTCTCTCTCTCTCTCTCTCTCTCTCTCTCTCAAATGGAGACCTACGATTTAATTTTTGGACAAAACTGATCCCAAATAGCTTGAAAAAATTTGGGGATCTGATTTGCATAGCAACAAAATCCAATTATATTCGTTTAAATAGTACGTTATGTTGAAGTAGAAAGAAAGAATAAATGGCAGTTGTTAGGAAAATCCAAACTCACCCACCCACCCCGGGCAAAATAAGAATAATGTCGGTCTGATATGAGCCTGATAACTTTTACATTTGAACCAGTTAACTCGGAAATTTAGATCAATCACTCTCTCTTATATTTGATGCAGGGGCTCTTTAAATAAGCATCCTTATGGATATGTACGACTGCCCACCCCGTGCTCAGTCAAATCTTCATATTGCTGTACAATCAGTTTATAATTTGCACAAAATTCAAATGTACATATGGAGAACAAAAAAATATTATTATTATTATTATTATTATTATTATTATTATTATTATTATTATTATTATTATTATTATTATTTCTGCTGCTGCCAGAGCGTCCTTGGGTTCGGGAGGTCGCGGTTTGATGGTACTTGATGCTGGCTCGCTTCGCTTCAGCATTAAGAACTTAGTGTTAGGACAGGATAGCCTGGAGTCAGGATAATGTGACAGGGTGGGACATGATGCAACATGTCTATGGTGTCCCAGTTCTAGGCATCACACTGCAGACTATAGCGATGTGTAATGTGACTGGGTGGGACATGATGCTACATGTCTATGGTGTCCCAGTTCTAGACATCACACTGCAGACTATAGCGATGTGTAATGTGACTGGGTGGGACATGATGCTACATGTCTATGGTGTCCCAGTTCTAGACATCACACTGCAGACTATAGCGATGTGTAATGTGACTGGGTGGGACATGATGCTACATGTCTATGGTGTCCCAGTTCTAGACATCACACTGCAGACTATAGCGATGTGTAATGTGACTGGGTGGGATATCATGCTACATGTCTATGGTGTCCCAGTTCTAGACATCACACTGCAGACTATAGCGATGTGTAATGTGACTGGGTGGGACATGATGCTACATGTCTATGGTGTCCCAGTTCTAGACAACACACTGCAGACTATAGCAATGTGTAATGTGACTGGGTGGGACATGATGCTACATGTCTATGGTGTCCCAGTTCTAGACATCACACTGCAGACTATAGCGATGTGACTGAAAAAGTTGTAAAGCCAGAGCCATTTTAAGGGCGATGCACGTGCCTAGGACCCCGCACAGCAGTGGGTCTCACGGCGGTCCAAAAACAAAATTTCGATGTTGGTTGTGTTAGCAGTTTAGTTCTATATTAATAGATTTAACAAAATGGCACAAATGCACATAAAATTCCAATGCAATACTCAATATGGAGACTGAGGGTCAATTCTGGTTACTTTTAAGGTTGCAGTTTGTGCCTAGGGCCACCAAACTTCTTAAAACGTCTCTGTTTAAGGCTACATTAAAAATACAAATCACGCACACTTATTATTATTATTATTATTATTATTATTATTATTATTATTATTATTATTATTATTATTATTATTTCCACTTGTAAAAAAATTGACGCAAAAGATGTGGCATAGACTGTTGTGTGCATGCTAAAATTTAAAACAACACACTATTTCAAAGTAATAATAAATTACTTTTAACACCTTGTACTAAACCAAATACAAGAAGAATAATAAAGACCCCACATTTTTATCAATGATTGTAAATACTATTATAAATAAGAAATTGGAGTTAATTTCTTTCCTGTTTGATGAAGACCCTATACATCGCTGTTATGCAGGAAACCAAAATTGATAATTCGGTCACAACCATTCTAGTTATTTCCACAGTAATAAAGGAACGTTATGTATATAGGAATGATATAATTTTACATGCAGGGGTGTGTGTGATTACTTGTATTTAAATATCTTCTAATGCAACTGGCCAAATCGGACCATAGATCAGGTAATTTGTACAGAGGACCTAATAGTCACTGTGACGATCTTCTCTTGTTCAAAAAAGAAAAAAAAAACAACCTAGAAATAAAATCTAAGAACGGACATAAAAGCCGTATTTCAAGCTGAATAGCACTGATTAAACGAATTAAGCATGCAAACTAAGGTATACCCTAAGTAATTCTGAGGACCAGTTACTGATTGACATTATGACTGACCTTGGCTTAGAACAAACAGTCGTCTTTCTAACTCACATTATTATATATATGCTAGTCCTCATCTCCACCAAATTACCATGCAAATTCTCAAACATTCAATTACTGACCAATTTAGTAACGGTGAAATTATATGTATCATAATCTTCTCATTCCAAGTTATGAGAAGGAAATACTAGTAACTTTAAACGAAGTTGTTGCTCATAATTAGAGTGAAAAAGAGAAGAAAGTTCGGGCTCTCTTAAAAATGAAGGTGTTACACATAATGTTGTAGATACGGCTACATTTCTTTTGGGGATCTTGGCAATGAGGAGCTACGGATCGACTACAGTGATGCAAGCCTCTTTGACTGCTGACGAATCGGACTGGCATTTATTAAAACACTCAACATAAAATATATAAAATACATTACAATATCAATCTACATAAACTTGAATTACGAATGTAAGAGATACATATAAAACTACGATATTCATTCATTTACCAACATCATACATTTGTAAAATTTCTGCCTTTTAGAATATCATAGATAATTAAATGTCGAATAAATTCATGAAAACCAAAGAATATAAAATTACATATTTCAGACCAATACCGCAATCATTTAGTAGAAATATATTTAATTGAATTTGATCTAAAATACAAACATTTTAAATTCTACTATTCAAAAAGTATCTAATTTATGAAATAATTATTACTGAGTATGGTATGGTAGCGAGCTTTGATTTCTATAATAATCAATAATATAATTACAAATAAATATAAGTTCTTCGAACGGTTAGGCTTCATTATTTTAAAGAACAGTAAAGAAATATTAAAATAATCCAATATTGCAAATGTACTGATCTTAGATATAACTCTAACATTTTAACATTTGATTCCTTATACTATATATAAAATTGTACGCAGACGGTAGTTTACTTGCAATGATAGAAGTCTCTTTGAGTTCCGACGAAAAGGACTGATTTTGCCAAGCAAATATCGCTTCTTATACACAGTTTCTTAAGGCGCGGCTAAATATGGTCATACTTCTGTCTCAGTGCTTGGGTTTCACCAGAATATCAAAGTATGGCTTCATCGTTTTTTTGTTGTTTTTTTTTAACCAACTACCGTCTGGGTCTCTTGTAAGTCATCAGACATATTTTTCCATGAACATATCTAAAGTTAGTGATATACTCAGCAGAAAGGAATTTATTATCCAGCATTGTAGCTGCTGAGTTCAAATTTGCCAACTTAGCTATTATACAATGTGTAGGATTTCACATAGAGAAACATACTCTTTATTGAAATAGTACACAATTATATTACAAGAATTTTAAAAAAAAGTTTTTAATATATGCTGAAAAATTCCAGCCTGACGTATATAGTGAAATCTGAGCCTAGCACCTTTGCAAAATACCCTACAGGAAAGCGTGGAAAACTAGTTCATTAAAGAAACAAAACTCAAGAAAAAGTAAAGCGTACTGACAGGGACAAATTATGAACAAAAGGTAACCAGCTAAGAGATGACATTAAAGAAAATGTTAAAAAAATAACATAACATCTATGTCAACAACACGATTGGAAACCTAACATGAAATTCGAAAGCATTCTTGAAATACTTTAACAGTGAAAACAAAGACTCCCAAGGCATTCCTCCGTTAAAGACAGATACCAGGTGAGTAGATACAGATGCAGAAAAAGCAAGAAATTTTTAACCATTGATATAACTTCACCATGTATAATTCCAGTAGTACCAAACATCGTGGTAGCGTGATTAGGACTTTAGGGTTGCTACACAGTTTAAACCTATCAAAATCCTATGGTCCGAATGAGATCAAAGAACTTTCGTATAAGTTGGCACCAGTGTTTACACACCTCTTTTGACAATCTTTGGACATTGCCAACATTCCAATGATTGGTTTTTAGCAAATATATAATCATTCTTCAAAATAGGTGATTGCGCAATGACCAGTAATTACTACCCAATAGCACTCGCTTTTGTTCTTTGCAAATTGCCTGAGAATATTTGCCTGTTTTAACATCATTAAAAATTACATAAATTTTCTGTTATATGGTAGACAACATGCCCTCCGAAAATTACATATATGTGATATACAGTTGTATTGTGTTATTGATGATTGGGTAAATCATGTAGATAAAGGGGACCCAAGTTTACATTTTTTTGTCTCTAGACATTGAAAAAGCATTTGACACTGTCCCCTTTGAATTCTTAACGAGTGAGCGATATCATTATGGAATATCAGCAAGATAATTATAAAATGACATTAATAATTCGGTCAGTGGCCACTAAAATAGAGAAAAATAATTACAAAATGGCATTAATAACGTCGGGCGGTGGTCACTAAAATATAAAGCAAGATAATTACAAAATGACAGTAATAACTTTGGGCGGTGGGCACTAAAATAGAGAAAAATAATTACAAAATGACATTAATAACTTCGGGCGGTGGTCACTAAAATATAAAGCAAGATAATTATAAAATGACATTAATAACTTTGGGCGGTGGGAGCTAAAATAGAGCAAGATAATTAAAAAATGACATTAATAACTTCGGGCGATGGGCACTCAAATAGAGCAAGTTAATTACAAAATGACATTTATAACTTCGGACGGTTGGCGTTAAAATAAGCAAGATAATTACAAAATGATATTCGTAACATAGGGTGGCAGGCACTAAAACAGAGCATTGTTCCAACCACAAAGAAAATGCATCATAATGAAAGTAACAAGAAAGATATGCTATAAAACCACCATGTCATATTCATTGGAAGGTAGAAAATCTCAGTGAAATGAAATATTCTGTGCTCACTAATATTAGTTATAAAATAGAACCTTCAGATTAAAGAATTATCCACAAGAGCATATCGTAATTTAGGCACATTATGACGTTATTTGTCTTGTCCCAAAAAGAGAAAAAAATATATCTTTCATTGGTTTAGTTAGACTTATTTAAGAATATGCTTGTGTGTGTTTAAGAATCAAATTTCCAGGTCGTTGCATCCAATTAGGACTATACTCCCGGAAGCATGACCGCAGTCTTGATTAATTTGACCTGGATTGTTTTCAAAAAGTATAATGGCAAATAGATTAAAATTAGTCTAAAAAGGTGGAAACACCAAAACAAAAATGTTCGGCTACAATTTAATCGCCAAATCCAACCCCACATTCCAAAAATCCAGTAGAAACAAACATGGAAGTACTTATCACGTAGATACCTTACGCACAGATTGATAGTTACAACCATAGAATGGAATTTGTTACCATAAAATAGTGACTACTGATGACTCCTGAAAAATAATTTCAAAACTTTGTATTAATGACGATATTTTTTTTTCTTTAAATAAGATCTTGATTGAATGGTTGACGCTGCGTATTGCAAAGTTTCACTACAATGTAGCACGAACTAATAAAGATCAAGATATGGATCGGATTAATGGGACTAAGATAACAAAAGGGTCACTAGGGGCTTTGTAGTTTTGCTTTCTACCTACATACCCACCAGCAGTTCTTGCAAAATTAATTTTATTCAGCAACCCAGTTCATCAGTTTTATCTTTATGCCCTAGGTCAATCCAGGGCATAGGAAAACGGGGTCAACTCAGATCGTCCTATCATCATTTAAACGCGTCAAAAGGCTGAGAAAAATATGTAACCTAGTTAATCGCACGTTCTGCAATTTTGAATGGGCGTGGGGGTGGAGTCATGCATTACTTCAGTTCAAAAAGATAAGTTCAAATCGATATTTTTCCGAGCGATTTGTTCAGTGATTATATTAACAAGATATTCGTAGTATTTCCGCCATTTTATAAGCATTGTATCTCAACATAATGCTACCGCTTTTTGTTGTGGAAATAAATAATTTCTTTTGCAGACAGTTCATCAATTCACAACGCATAAATATTTGTAATATATCTGAGAAATACAAATAAATGAATGCTCAACGAATATCTGTTTTATAAATCCGCCCAAGCGTAAGGTGTTATAGCCAGCTAAGTTTTTTTTAGAAGAACTTGTTGACATATATTGCCAAATCATCGTGTTATAATGGCTGATTTTTTTAATTGGCTTTCGGGTTTTATCAGTTCTTTAAATACATTTTTGGTCATATCATGCAAAGGAAACGGAAGGTAATATCCTCTTCCAGAAACATACCAGGAAGCAGAGGCTGGTTGGGCTGGACGGATAATGTTTATAGACATGCTAGACTGTATACAGATCTTGTGTCCTGCAATATAACATACCTTTCTTTTGCAGAGAGCGTTGCAAGTGTGTTTTGTAGTCCTTGTGGTTCTGATGGTTGTGGTAAGTAATTCTTTTTTGCAGAAAAAAGATGATACATTTGTAACGGTTTCTCCTTTAGGCTGGCCACCAGGAGATGCACCTTGTTTTCGTTCAAATTTGCTGAAATCCTTATATAATAAGTTTTCCAGAGAATTTTCCCACTGGCAATTATTGTTTCTTAAGCAGGAATAAACAGCCTACAGGGTGTTTGTTGGGGGAAGAGGGAATGGGTCTCTCTCTCTCTCTCTCTCTCTCTCTCTCTCTCTCTCTCTCTCTCTCTCTCTCTCTCTCTCTCTCTCTCTCTCTCTCTCTCTCTCTCTCTCTCTCTCTCTCTCTCTCTCTCTCTCTCTCTCTCTCTCTCTCTCTCATTGATTTGGGTTTAAAAGTGAACATATACACCTTATTTCTAATGTGCATTTCTCAGAAAATTGCTTGCAGTTCTTGACTGTTTTTTTCTAAACTCTAGAAGTAAAAATAATTAGCTAATTTTATTTTGTTTACAATATTTTTTTAATTTTATAAATGCATTAATAGTAATGTTTGTACTGTAAAAATTCTTTTCTGTTTATGAATAACAGGCAAAGTTAGCCTACTTTGTGCTTTTTCAAGTATATTTCCTGAGAACACAAAAGCACTCACTGCATGTCATCAGTTGTTGAGACAACACAAATATGTATCAGTAGTGATTAAACAAATTAGAGTTAATCTAAGTACATAAAAGATGTGAAGGTGTATGTTTGGAAAGTGTTGTCACAGCTTTCCTCAGTGCCCCAAACACTGTAGCGAAACCTCAGTCCTAAGACATCTGGTTAAAATTGTCTCCAAGTTAAATAGTTCTAAAAAATGCATATTTGCTTTACCTAAGAATACAATGCATGTTTTACTTGCATTAACAGTCAAGTAGAATGAACCTGAAAACCCTTTCAATTCTTTCCTAATCTTAATGGTATCATCACTACTATCAAATGCATCACCATTGACAAGTTGGGAGGGATGGGTGCATTGAGGCAGTATTTGTTTTTCTTTTATAAAACAATTTTCATTACACATTTTTATTAATGAGTTCTGTTTTTGATATAATTTACACAGATTAAGTTTTACCATATCTTGAAATAAGTATGGTACAAATTTTGAATTCTACTGGGCAGAGACCAGTAGACCTTATATGAATGTCTTTCATCCATTGTCCATCCGTTAGATAAGATTTTTATTACTACTCTCATTAACTACATGAAGGATTGCCATTACACGCATTTCACCCCATTGTCTTGTTGTTCCTAAATGAAATGGTGTTGTTCAAACATCCAATATGGTCAGGATAGTAGCCATCTTGAAATATAGTTGTCAAGACTTTTTGGGAATGGATGGTCATATCAGCATGGGGTTTCCACTAAAAGACTTCTTCTGATGTCTACTTTGACCTAAGTGAAAATAATGCTGATCCTATGTCTTATATAACCACCATGGCAGACAACTTGAAAATCTTATTGCTACTTCTACAATACAAGGGTTTCACTAAACAACTTCTTATATCTGTTTTGTCCTAAGTAAAAATGGTGCTGGTACAATAATGCCACTATGTAAACCATCTTCAAAAATTTGTTATCTCAATACATGATCATATCAATATCTGATTTACACTAGCTTGTTTTGGATTGGTTGTTCTTTTTGTGGTTTTCCCAGGTTCTTCCTCCACAATTAATACTGGCCACCATGTATAGTCTATTGTATGCTGAAAAATGATGTTAAACCCTACAACAACACCTAAGAGACTTCTTATGATGTCTTCTTGGTCCTAAATGAAAATGGGACTGATCTAATGTCCATTATGACTACCACAGTATCAATTATGAAAATCTTATTGTTACTCTTCCTACAACATGAGGTTTTTATTGAAAGAAGACTTCTGATGTCAATCTGGTCCAAAGTAAAAATGGCCGTCATCTTATAGATCTTGTTATCACAACTCCACCTGAGCAAAAGTCATTGGCATCATGCTTTTTGCCATGATTTTACTAAACAACCTTTTATCATGTTTGTCTTAATGGTACCATTCAAACATTCATTATGCCTGTAGTCATCTTGAAAATCTTACTATCATTACTTATCCAACATGGCTGGTCATCTTGACATTGTGCTTTCATCAAAAGACTTCTTATGATGCATGGCTTTTACTAAATAGAAATTATGCCAGTCTGGTATTGAATATGGCCATCTTGGCATCCAGCTTGAAAACCATGCTTTTGTTGCCCATCTGAAATGGAAAGTCCTATCAACATATGGTTTTCACTACTTAGGATGCCTTGTTGGTCCTGAATGAAAATTATGCCATGTAGACATCCAATAAGTCTGCCACAGCAACAAATTTGTAAATCTTACTAATACAAGAGAATGTAAAAGATGGTTTTAAGATTCAGCAGTTTAAAAGGAAATGTTCTTTTGTTGAAATTCCTGTAAATTCTTTTCACCAGTAGAGTGTTAGTCCCTTTGAGAGACTCTTGTTAACAGTTGTACACATTCATATAGAAGATTGGCTTGTAAATACTAAATAAATATGTAATTTGAGAAAAAACAAACATCATTGTTATTAATTTTATTTTTATTATTATCATGCAGATAACCCTGTCATTGAGCATATACAGAGGAGTAAAACTTGGAGATTATGGGGGCCTTTACTTTATGCTTGGAGTCAGTTTGATGGGTTATGTTATCACCACAATTATTTTGGTAAGTTTTTGCAAAATGGATAGTCTCAGTTACAGGTGAAATGATTCACCTGTAATATAGAATTCATCTGAAACAGCATTTGCAGTCCTAGGTAATCATTAGTAAAACAAAAGGACTGTTGAGAATACTCTGTTGATTGTCGTCTGCAATTTATGACATTTGTCTCAGTTCATAATCTGCCCCCTCTCCCAACATGCTAATTATCTAACCCAATGGCATGTTCAGCCTATAGGATACATTTCAAACATGTTCCACATGTATAATGAAGTACCTTACTAATAATTTAATACCACATTTTGTGAAGTTTCTTTGTTGAATTTTATATTTTCTGCTTTGGTCAATTTGAAAGCTACACTGTATGTCCAATACATGTATATGTTGGATGAACAAAGACAGCATGATGGTCAAATTCAATTTAAGTGGTATTTCGAATGTAGACAGGGTAGAATACTGAGCCTGATTAATATACAGTTTAAAAGTGGAATATAATATTCATTTTTTATCAATCAGTTTAGCTCTGCAGACCATGCTCAAATCATTTTGTGATTTTATATATATATATATATATATATATATATATATATATATATATATATATATATATATATACGAATATATACCATGTGCACATTAAAATGTTTCTCCTTTGTTTTCTGTTTAGTTTCAAATAGAATGGGATTTTGAGATATTTCTCCATATTCTCTTCTTATTATCCAATAATGACCATGTCAATTATGACCTTGCCAATTATGACCATGCCAATTATGACCTTGCCAATTATGACCATGCCAATTATGACCATGCCAATTATGACCATGCCAATTATGACCTTGCCAATTATGACCATGCTAATTATGACCATGCCAGTTATGACCAAGTCAATTATGACCTTGCCAATTATGACCTTGCCAATTATGACCTTGCCAATTATGACCATGTCAATTATGACCTTGGTGGCGCTCACCAGTTATTATGTACTTTTGAGAGAGTGGTGTATGTAAGGTGAAGTTGTTTGCATTTTAAACATGCACAGTGGAGAGAATGTTGGCATACCTATATACTACTTTCATGTAATGTGGATGAAATTTCTTTGGATATTGTACTTTTGAAAATTTAAAATGTGCTTAGGACACTGCGAACTAAAATGGCTGCTCCCTTGTGCTCCAAAAATCAACCAAAATTTGTCTAAAGTACACTATTCTTGGCAGCTATTAAAATATGGAAAATGAATTTTGCCAAACTAGATAATACCAGCTTCTAAAAGTGCAATGACTGAATAACCAAATACATAAAATGTAAAAAAAGTTATCGGCTCTTTTTTTATAATTTACCTCTGAAGTTCGAGAAATGAAATTGAGCAAGTAGAGCTAGCACTTTTTTGAAAGGTGCACATCTGCAGTAAGGTCAAGCTGTATACTCTCTAACCCATATTACACCCATCAATCATACATCAAAATAAAGGGAATTAAAGGTTCTTTGAACAATACCTAAGATATACAAAGTCTCTTTTAAAACACCAGTATAACTAGTGAGGAAACCCGGGAAAACTCTTTTTCTTTAAAATTTTAACCCTATGCTAAATACGAAACTGTAGAGCGCCACCCTTGCCAATTATGACCTTGCCATTTCAAACACACATATCCACACAGAGAGATAATTTACAGCCACTTTCTGAGAAGTTTGCATTTGCATGAGTTCTTTTGACAACTGGAAACACTGATTACATTTGTTACTTTTTAAGGAATCAAAATGTAATAATTCCTCTTCAAGCTAAAAGTAGTGTGGAATCTTACTATAGGCCTGATACATTACTACATTTCAGGTTGTGTTCGTCCGGAAAGGAGAACTTCCTAGAGAGAAAACTTGGTTTCTGTACTTCGTGGGTGGCTGCGTCATTTTGGAGGCTATATTTACTGATGTGCTGCTTTTTCAGTGAATTACAATAATCATTGTGGATCGATACTACAGTATTTACCGATTTGTTACTTTTTCAGTGAATTAACATAAATATGGTGGAGTGGTAGTCTGGAACATGCACTAGTCTATCATAATTAATATTTTGTATATATATATATATATATATATATATATATATATATATATATATATATATATATATATATATATTTCATCATTTATAAAGCAACATCTTGCTCAAAAAGAATTATAATAGGCATTGTAAAAACTGGCCAAAAAACATGTCTCAGTAGTTTTTCTCTTACTTTTGTTAGGAAGCTACTTTATTCAGGTAGTTGGCTTTGTTTCCTTTTTCTGAATCTATTATGATCATAACCATATTTTAAATTACTATCCATCAGTGTATTATCAAATAAGCAATCTGTACATATTTTATTGTAACATGCAGGTGAAAGGAAGAAAATTCAACACAATTTGTTTTGTTTTGATGCATACAGTCTATGTAAAATGTCTTGATGCATACAGTCTGTGTAAAAAGTTTTGATGCATACAGTCTGTAAAAAGTCTTGATGCATACAGTCTGTGTAAAAAGTTTTGATGCATTCATATCTATGTAAAAAGTCTTGATGCATACAGTCTGTGTAAAATGTCTTAATGCATACAGTCTGTAAAAAGTCTTGATGCATGCAGTCTGTGTAAAATGTCTTGATGCATACAGTCTGTGTAAAAAGTTTTGATGCATACAGTCTGTGTAAAAAGTCTTGATGCATACAGTCTGTGTAAAATGTCTTGATGCATACAGTCTGTGTAAAAAGTTTTGATGCATACAGACTGTGTAAAAAGTTTTGATGCATAGTCTGTAAAATGTCTTGATGCATAGAGTCTGTGTAAAAAGTCTTGATGCATACAGTCTGTGTAAAAAGTTTTGATGCATACAGTCTATGTAAAAAGTTTTGATGCATAGACTGTGTAAAATGTCTCGATCTGTAGAGTCTGTAAAAAATCTTGATGCATACAGTCTGTAAAAAGTTTTGATGCATAGACTGTGTAAAATCTTGATGCATACAGTCTGTGTAAAAAATCTTGATGCATACAGTCTGTGTAAAATGTCTTGATGCATTCAGTCTGTGTAAAATGTCTTGATGCATACAGTCTGTGTAAAAAGTTTTGATGCATAGACTGTGTAAAGTCTTGATGCATTCAGTCTGTGTAAGAAGTCTTGATGCATATAGACTGTGTAAATTCTTGATGCATACAGTCTGTGTAAAATGTCTTGATGCATTCAGTCTGTGTAAGAAGTCTTGATGCATATAGTCTGTGTAAAAAGTCTTGATGCATATAGTCTGTGTAAAATGTCTTGATGCATTCAGTCTGTGTAAAATGTCTTGATGCATTCAGTCTGTGTAAAATGTCTTGATGCATACAGTCTGTGTAAAAAGTTTTGATGCATACAGTCTATGTAAAAAGTTTTGATGCATAGACTGTGTAAAACGTCTTGATGCATACAGTCTGTGTAAAAAGTTTTGATGCATTCATGTCTATGTAAAAAGTCTTGATGCATACAGTCTGTGTAAAAAATCTTGATGCATATAGTCTGTGTAAAAAGTCTTGATGCATACAGTCTGTGTAAAATGTCTTGATGCATTCAGTCTGTGTAAGAAGTCTTGATGCATATAGACTGTGTAAATTCTTGATGCATACAGTCTGTGTAAAAAGTTTTGATGCATACAGTCTGTGTAAAAAATCTTGATGCATATAGTCTGTGTAAAAAGTTTTGATGCATACAGTCTGAGTAAAAAGTTTTGATGCATACAGTCTGAGCAAAAAGTTTCGATGCATACAGTCTGTGTAAAAAGTCTTGATGCATACATTCTGAGTAAAATGTTTTGATGCATAGACTGTAAAGTTTTGATGCATACAGTCTGTAAAACGTCTTGATGCATGCAGTCTGTAAAAGGTTTTCACGCATGCAGTCTGTAAAACGTTTTGATGCATAGACTGTGTAAAAAGTCTTGATGCATACAGTCTGTGTAAAAAGTTTTAATGCATACAATCTATGTAAAAAGTTTTGATGCATATAGTCTGTGTAAAAAGTTTTGATCCATATAGTCTGTGTAAAAAGTTTTCATGAATAGTCTGTAAAAAGTTTTCATGCATAGACTGTATAAAGTCTGATGCATACAGTCTATGTAAAAAGTTCAACCATAGCATTATTAAAAAACCTTTAACACATTAGAATATTTTCTAACTAATCAAAACATTTGTTGTTAATATTATTAGTAGTATAATTATACGTGTTTTTTTTTCCAAAATCCATTGGGAGGTATAAATCTTACCACTGTGATCAGTATTATTGAGAAAAAAAACATAAAACTGAATATTGATTGATGTATTGCTTTCTTTGCTATCCCTCACTGCTTCCTACCTGAAAATACTCATGCTTTAAACTTTTGTCCCTGTGTTGTGAAAAAAGAATCTGTGACCACTCCACACAACCCTGTGAGTTGCCAGGCCTATTGATGGGTCTCTCTCTCTCTCTCTCTCTCTCTCTCTCTCTCTCTCTCTCTCTCTCTCTCTCTCTCTCTCTCTCTCTCTCTCTCTGAAACATATGTTTTTAACTCTGAGAAAAATTATATAATCATACAACAGAAAGGATCTGGGGTCCATTAGCTCACTAAAATTAAATGTAATGATAGCTACAGGTAATTAGACCTTGCCAAAGAATCAGAGGGCATCAGTTTTTTATTTTACTTTTTTAACAAACTTTTTTAGATAACAAGAAAGGAGAGAGACAACAGAAAACTTTACCATTTAGTCATATTACAGTTGAAATTCATTATTTTTTAATATGGCAGGTGTGTGTTGCAACATTTGTACATGAAGAGGTCCTCACTACAAGTTTTCTTTTTTTTTTGTAGGATACCTCTTTGTGTACACTAGAATTCTGATTGGGAAAATGGAGACATCATCATGCAAAATTTAAAACTGAGTACAATATTTAGCAGGTAAACTGCATAGAGTAAGCTGTATTGATATAGAAGACTTTATATATTCAATCCAATATGTTACATGAGAGGGCCATGTTACTGAAATAATTTCTGTAGTTATTGAACAGGTACTAAACAAACATGTTGAACCATTACATACCATGATATTTGTTTCCTAAAGAGCCTATATGCTATAGGACACAAAGCATATAAGAGGTGTAATTATTCTGTGCTTGGAATTACAAGATGCCTGTCACAGTATGCTACAAAATAAGTGTTGGAGGAGAATCACTTTAAAGTTATATTTAAATTATATTGATTATATTTTGTTAGATTTTATGTATAAATTTTATATAATAAAGTATATCTATAGTTTTTGAGAACACCATGTACAGGATTCTTTTTTCTTTTAATATTTGTAATTCTTATTCATTGCTGTAAATTTTAGTGATTATCTGTATATGCATAGGGTCTATTTTAAGATATTAAAGTATGTAAAATTGCATAGACTCTAAAACTAAATGCTTACATATGTGTTGACAGTTACTAATAATAAAATTATTAGTAAATATGTTTGAGATTTGACCGTTCTCACATTGGTGGTATCTTAGAAGAATTAAGCTGATTCCTTTTGGAGGAGTCAGGTCACATGAAAATGTATTTTGAAATATTAGAATGAGTAGTTTGGTCTGTCACATGGGGTATATTGCAACATATAGTCATAATAGATTCATGAATGAGTATAAGGAGAGAACTGAGCAATCAGATTAATTCCTACATTGAAGTTATATCTTGTGTTTCTCTTGTAACTCACATCGTCAAACATGTTTTTTGTTTTACTTAAATATTATTTGAGAGGAAAACATGTTTTGAATTGTTCAGTAGAAATAGAAAGTGCCATAAGATTATTCTGGTACCTTTGTGAATTATTCAGAGGAGTCGTGGATAATGCCAATTATAGTCATAATTCTTGGCAGACCAGTAAATCTACACTTCTTAAGCTTATACTGATCTCTTCATTCTTCTGAACTTTAATATAACTCCTTCAGGATTATTTTGGATTCACTTCATAATACTGTAAGTTTCCTTCACATTTGCTCATATTGCTTTGATAATTAAATTATGTTTTACAAAGTGATTTTTCATAGTGAAACCAAAAAGCTTTCACAATTGTAATCTAGAGTGGAGAGTTTTGTTTCCAGTCCAGCACATAAAGGGTTTAAATGTTTAAAGAAAGATGAGTTGGAGATAAATTTGTCTTTGTTAAAATGGAAATTTAAAAATATTTTGGTCATGATTTTGGTTTAAAGGAAAATTTTTATGCATATATTTTTGGATTACTTATTAGTCTCTATCTAACTATGAAATAATAAAAAAAATAATTAAAATTTAAACATTTGATGAAAAAAGAACTAAGAAAATTTGAGCTTCAAAATGAAAATGAAGAAAAACAAATGCAAATGCTGGAAAAAGAGAGAGAGAGATGTAGGAAAATAATGAGGAAAAAGAAAGAGACAATTTCAAAAAGTAGAAAGAGACAAATTCAGAAAGAAAAAAGATTTAGACAAAATTAAAAACACAAAAGTAAGAAAAGCAAAGAGAAAAGGAAGAGTGGTAAATACAGATACAAAGGGAAGAGTGAGAAGCAAATAAATTTGAAAATATGAAAAGAAGACAAATGGAAAAACAGTTAAAACTTTAAGAATTATAACTGACAAGCAAAAGGCACCCAATTCATGAAAATTTAGTTTTTGGTGTTACCAAAAATATTATGGTAGTACCCTTTTTTCAAAGAATAAGCTGTAGATCAATATTTTTAACATTTGCAAAACTTGATGATAGACAAGAGCACTGGAGTTTGCTATTATACACTGTTCTTAATTCCATAGTTTATTATTACAGAGTGTACATAATTGCAAAGTTTGTTATTAGAGTGTACTTAATTGCAAAGTTTGTTATTACAGAGTGAACTCTTAATTGCAAAGTTTGTTATTATAGAGTGTACTTAATTGCAAAGTTTGTTATTACAGAGTGTACTTAATTGCAGAATTTGTTATTAGAAAGTGTACTAAATTAAAAAGTTTGTGAAGTATATACTTCACTGTCAGTGGAAGTAAGTGCTAATTATAGTTTGGTCAAGAAATGTATCTTAAATGTTTATGAGTTGGTACCTGAGGCAGTTTCAGAATTGCAAAAGAGACAGCTGGTTTGCATCTACATGTAATAAAATTGATAAAAATTATGACAAACTTAGCTCACATTTGTCAAAGAGTTCAAGAACTTCATCGATAGTGACATCAAGATTTACCTTGATGGATACCATTTAGACACTTTGGAAGATGCTGCTTGTACATCAGATGAATATTCCGGGCTCACAAAGTTTCATTTGTCACTAAGATTTCCTCTTAGTATATGGTTATAGGTAAGAAACCACCTGTCTCAAATGAGTACTTACAAATTTCAAATCTGGCTACAATATATGTTAGTTGAGTCAAACCAAGCTAGTCTGACTTTCTAAGGGATACTTATGAACCATTCATGGTAAAAGGTTCTATTATCACTTATTGTTGATTCATCTAATCCTATCACAATTAAAATTTTAAGGGACACTGTATCTTTTCAGAGTCTTTAATTATCAACTACTGTCTTTGATAAGTCTTCTTCTGAAATTGTTCTTTTTCAGGGAGTAGAGTGTGTCTTTATTCAAATTCAACTCTGTTATGTTACTTTAACATCAGACTTAGTTTCAGGACCAATGACTATTTGTGCTGTGAATTCTTTGTCCACTGTGTTCATTTATTACTAGGAAGTGACTTTGCAGGAGATATTGTTGTGATTAATCCACTTAATCCACTAACAAAACTTGTTTTGATCAAAAGGGTAATCCTACTGAAAAATATTTTTAAAAATCCCTGATTTATACCCCGCTTGTGCAATTTAGGGCTATGACAAAAAGAGTTCTTGAGAATGAAGTTGATCAGGAAATAATTCATTTAACTGACACCAATATATTGATCAGGCTTTGATGAGGTCACTTTTGCTTCATTTACTAATCAGTCAAAATGTATATGATCCTCTTTTAACCATCATTCTCTTGTTTCTTATCAGGGTGACAAAGGACAACCATTTGTTATAAAACAGGAAAACAAATCCTGAGATCTACTGATTGTTTTACAGTGGGATAATCGCAAAGTTATTTCTGCAGAGGTACCAGCTTGTTATTTTTTTTAAAAAAATGGGGTCCTTATGAGAGAAGAGAGAACAGAGACCACCTAAGGTACCTGTTAATGGTCAATGAGTGATGAATGAGCTATCAGACTCTTGTTCTTAAGTTGGATGGACATGAAATTCTTAGTTTAATGTATGAAACACGTTTAGCTAGTCAGTTAGGAGTCGATAAGATCTTGCATCATTTTTAATGGCAGGAAATTTATTGATGTTTCCAATATTCTAGATCTGGCTTTTAGTTCTTAAATGGCCAGTTTTAGTTCTTTGTGGACATGTTGTCCATGGTCCATTCAGATTGTAAAAATAAAAATGTTAAAAGAGGATTTTGATATTGATCTTTTAGATTTTGTCTTGATTGTGGCAACAAATAATCTTGTCTGTTCACTCAAAAAATAAATTTAAGGAAGGTCAAAACCACACAAAGGTTAAAACTTTTTAACCTGATAAAGTTCTGTCTCTCTTGTCAGTATTTCAAAATCTTCTTCAGGTTAGATATTATGGTCTTTCTAAAGTTGAAAAAAGTGATTTAAATTATATCAGCACTACTGGGAGGCAGAAACAGAAATAACTCCACCACCACCAGCTAGTGTTAATCCTTTATGCAAGGTTACCATGACCGACAACCAGGCTATAGTTCCGGCCAACTAGACAAAGGCTCAGAGTATTTGTTAGAGATCAAAGAAAGCCTGCAGGATGAAAGGGGCATGTTCTCAACCATCCTCATGTCCTCAGACAGGAGAGGACATTGTCTTCTAAGTTTGAATGGATCAGTTCACATCGACATCCAATCAGAATTAAGATAGTGTGTGATTACAACTTAGACCTGAATTATAACTTCAAACTCGAAAGCAAAAAAGATAGTAGATGCCTAGACAGATCACTTTGCAAATAGGATTCCTCAGAGAGCCATTCATAGTTTGGCTATAAAACTTAGAAACAGATTCTAAGAGAAGAAAAGCTTTGAAAAGGAAACTTTTTTGAAAAGGCGAAACTTCCAATTCAGTTGAGTCCAAAGTCTGTAAAAAGGGAGACAGAAGTCAGAATAGAAGAACAGTCAGATTTGACCAAGTCTAGTCAGTGGGTAGAAAGTGGAGGAAGAGGAAAAGTACTCTGGAGAGGAAAGTGGAGGAGGAGGAGGAGGAGTATAGTGCAGTCTAGGAGGAAGAGAAGTAATATAGAGACATCAAGA
Organism: Potamilus streckersoni; assembly: GCA_016746295.1. NCBI lineage: Eukaryota > Metazoa > Mollusca > Bivalvia > Unionida > Unionidae > Potamilus > Potamilus streckersoni. The sequence goes on along the minus strand of JAEAOA010000271.1, from coordinate 589,521 downwards.
AGGAGAAGGAATTTGCAAGAAGTAGGGGAGGAACAGAAGGAATTAGGAGATGTGAGAGAAAAATACAGATGAATAGAATACAAGGACAGGTGGAAACCTATCTTACAATATGAATCAAGTGATGTAATAGGCTATTGAAGGGTCATGTGGAAGGGGTGTACTTGGGAAATTTGTATTGTTATTCATTGAAGTTCACCCTTTTTGTATATTTAATCATGTAACTTTCAACATTGCCACCTGGGGGCTCGGAGCTGTACAGCTAGCTTTCAGTAATTCAATTTCCAACCAAAATCAAGCCTCAGTGGGACTTCTACAATAATTTAAATAAAATACTGGGAGCATCCCACCCCCAATCCCACACAACCAATCTTCATACAGTGGGCATCCTTCACAATTATATACAATGATTCCTGGAAAATCACCTAGAACTATCCAGAAATTCTTTTAATTCAGTTGAGTGAGGCAAATTAGACAAATTAAGGAAAAGTGAGTTTTGCCAAGCATGTCACGTTTTAGCTACATGCCTCAACCATTTCTGGCCAATGTAGAGTGCACCATTGTTACCTACTATTGTTTAGTTGACATTACATGCTAAGGTATGCAACTAATGAAATCCAATAGATGTCACTAGAATAAAGCAATGAAATTTTACCAATCCACCAAGTTGTATTGGAACCTTGACTTTTGAAGATGCAATATACTGACCTACACTGTTCATCTGTAGACTGACCTGCATCATTCATTGATAGACCTCCACCATTCATCCATAGATTGACCTATACCCCTGACCTATAGACTAACCTACACCATTTATCAACACCATTTGCAGTAGGATGACTTAAAAGCTAGTATATAGATTGACCTTATGCCACTCATTAAAAGACTGGCTTGCAACATTTATATATAGCCTGACCTACACCTCTCCTGTATAAACTGATATATATATATATATATATATATATATATATATATATATATATATATATATATATATATATATATTATTCATGGAATGACCTACACCAATCTTCAATAGACTGACCTACACCAGTAAGCATTCAACTGACCTACACTACTCATCTAAAAACCAACACCATTCATGTATAGACTGGCTTACAGAGTGAAATTACAAAATAATTGATCAAAAAAGATTTTTTTAAACCTGTGAAGAGAGGCATGCAAATTTTCTTTATTTACATATTACTCCCACTGCAGCCAATATAGACCTTGGTCTGCCATCACATAATGTGCCAACAGAATAAGGTCTGTGTCTTGGTCTGCCATCACATAATGTGCCAACAGAATAAGGTCTGTGTCTTGGTCTGCCATCACATAATGTGCCAACAGAATAAAGTCTGTGTTGTTGCTCTTCTGAGTACTCCTATCAAATGGCATAGACCCCCATCTACTGGCTCATTCTGCAATGGCAGATAAGGATTAGTGTGGTTTGCAGTAGGACTTATAAGCTAGTATGTACTTTTAAGTCATTCAGAAAGATGACCTCAGCATGAAGATGTGGAAAACATTGTGGCGATGCCACATATTATGCTTTCATCTTCCTTTCTCTATTTTATTAATCAAGTATTCTTCATTAAACGATCAACTTATATACCATAATGATAATTTCTTTCCCAAGAAATGTAATATAAATTAAGCATGTATATTTGATACTGTTATATTTGGGAAGTAATGGACTTAATCTTACCATAAATTTGGTTTGGCTGGTGAATTTGCACAACATCAACAAAAAAACAAAAAGGTTTTATAATGTCAAGACAAGTATATTGTTTTGTCCTGGAAGACACTAAGATGGCTAGTCTCATCTAATGCAATATTGAGAATCAAACTTGTACTGATTTCAGCTAATGCAATATTGAGAATCAAACTTGTACTGGTCTCAGCTAATGCAATACTGAGAATCTAACTTGTACTGATCTCAGCTAATTCAATACTGAGAATCAAACTTGTACTGATCTCAGCTAATGCAATACTGAGAATCAAACTTGTACTGATGTCAGCTAATGCAAAACTGAGAATCAAACTTGTACCCATCTGGCTACTATTTCCCTCTTCACTTAAAACATGTAAACAAATTCTTTCTCATACTTTTATTTTTGAACATTCGGAATCTTGTGATTCATTGGTAGCAATGATATTCTCAATGAACCTTCAGCAGGTATTAGAGATATAAATTACAATACTAACATTCTGAAGTTTCCATGAAAGGTGTTTTTTCAAAGTTATATTTTTAAAAACCTACAAATTATATAAAAGCATGTTTGTACTGAGATAATGAGAAAGCTATTACAAAAATATTCAAGATATCCATATAGAATATAGAACATACAGATATGTAGAAACTCAAAAATCAAAATAGACTTAAATTCTTGGAAAATAATTAATACCATATAGAATCGCTTATAAGTCAAGTCACACTGCAAACAGTATGCCAGCAGATCAGAGTCTATGTTGTTTATTCTACTGATTACAAACGGCATAGACCCAGATTTACTGGCACTTAAAGGCTCTATACTGCTGGACTTGACTGGTAAGCAAGTATGTAAACTGATCCTGTACATGATGTCAAGTAAGCAGAAGTGGGAGTGATGTTATAGTGCATAATAAAACAACATTGTATCTATTGCAAGCAATATACATGAAAGTAATCATTATTACATTTTTTTGAATTGAGTGAGATACTAACCAGTAATCACACAAATCAGTTTAAGGGTAACCCTAAAATTTGCATGTTTTATAGGTTATCAGATAAATTACATCAGTTGATATACAGTAATGTAGAGAAAATTATTTCATTGTATTGGAGCTAATAGGTACTTTCTATAATACATGAGTTTGTCCATGAAAGCACTGACATCTGCTACATTTAGATAAAATTATTTTTCACAATTTCTGTTGGTTTAGTAGGACCCATACTTGGTGCTTGTGTGTCCTTTGAACATAAATGTAACAACAAAATTATATATTTCATAATGAAGGGTTATATTGCATTATGAAAGGAATTCTAAATTTCTTTTTGTATTTTTCTGTGTTCAAAGCCTCATTTTTGAGTAAGATTACTAGTTTTGTTAGAATCAATTACATTTATTTGGTATTACCAACTATGGAAATATATTTTAATTCAGCAAAGAAATGTTTTTGCTCCCAATCATTCTGAAATGATACATCAATATATTTTGACCAGGTTCTCTAAAATATACCATTTCTTTCATTCCTGTAATAAGAAGAATGTTCCAAACATTTATGGATATTTTATTGACAAGAATGTTTGTAGAGATAGAATATATGTAATATAATATATGACATAGAATATATGTAATGGTCAGATGAATAGTTAAAAATACGGATTTTTTTTGGTAATATCGATACTTTTCATTTTAAGTCGTAAATAGACGTTCAAATACTACATGATATATAAAGAAATGTTGGGGGGAAAAAATATCTGGCCACGGGGGGGATCGAACCCACGACCTTCGCGTTATTAGCACGACGCTCTAACCAACTGAGCTACGCGGCCACTTGTAAATAGTTTGGAACTTTAATTTTAAAAGAATCTTTATTACAATAAATTTTCAAAAATCAACCTTGTTTTTATTTCTTTTGTCTGATTTGAAATCGAAAAGAAAAATTAAATCAGGGTTATATTCAATCTAAAACAGGCCAATATGGTAGTGAAACACGACTAAACGTAATCGTATGCATAGGTTTCCGTGTTTAAAAATAGAACTGAACCGCCACAATATGATCACATGACAAATTAAAATGGCAAACGACGTCATAAACAGTATGAGAGTGGATGTTGGCAATTTTGACATTAATTTATGTGATAATAAAAGACTATGTACTGGTGTCGGCTATATATTGAAATAGTTTGAATACATATTAATGTAATCTCATTAATTCACGCATTTCATACGTTTCGGAGGCCGTAACTTCAGTTGGGTACGACGCAGAAAGGTCAATGAATAGAACAAGCCACAGATAATGGTGTTCTACCTTCAAAGACGAAATTGCAGAAGGAGATCGTGGGTCAGGCGTGGAACAAAGTTTTGGGAAGTTACTTATCTTCTATCTTATATAATATGATGGACAGGGTCCTATGTTAGAACGCGGGTCATCGGAGGTAATTGTATCAATCGGTATATTTTTATTGTTTGCAGATTATTGCTACTTTTTTTTTTTTTTTTGTCAACATCAAGCTTGCGTCGAGCATAAGTGATACCTGGTGCAATATCCTTCACTATTTTAAATGGGTAAGTGAGCATCACTGTTAAAGTCTGGGGAGTTCCGAACTTGTAGCATCTTTGCTCACTAGATCTATAATCCTTTTTTAATAAATCGTGCTGCTTCTCGTTGAATCATATTGATGGATTGTATATCTTTAGATCGGTAGGGGTCCCATATATATAAGCCATACTGGAGCGTTGATCGCACGAAATATTTATATGCCGTCTTCCTACTCTCGTGGGGACAGTTCTTTAACTTCCATTTTAAGAACCCCAATGTAGATTGTGCTTTACAGCAGTTGTTGATGTGTGTCCCATTGAAAATTCTCTCTCATGAACAGCACTAGGTACGTTCTAGTAGTTATCTGTTGTAGAATCATCATCATCATCACCATCATCGTCAATCCCTTTATATAAGAGGTCGTTGGGGTACCACGGTTGATTTTATGACCAATTCTCTCCAACTTTCCCTGTTTTCTACTGCCCTTTGGGAATCTCCAAATCCCATGCCTGTCCACTCTGTAATGTTGTCTTCCCAATTATTTTTATGTCTGCTTCTTCTTCTGCACCCTTGCACTGCGCCTTGCAAGATTGTTTTTGCTAGTCCAGATGATCTTGATACGTGATCGTGCCACTTAGTTTGCGCTTTTTAACAGTGGTCAAGAGGTCTTCTTAGGATCCGATGGCTCGTTGATCATGTTTTCGAATTCTTTGTTGGTTACTTGGTCAATGCTTAAGATTTTGATGTAGCATCTTATTTCGAAGATTTGAATCTTTCTTTGTATATATGATGTGAGCGTCTATATTTCACAAGCATACAGAAAGATGGATAAGACAATCGAGAACATCAGCCTTAATTTTGAACCAAAAGCAATATTGGTATCTTAACATATGTCTCAACCTTGTTATTGCTGCTGCTGTCTGAGCATTCCTGCATAGTTCTGTAGTTCTGGTTTAGAGCCCTCATCTGTGATATTTGATCCAAAGTACTTGAAGCTTTTGACTTTTTCGAGCTTCTGTCCGCTGTTCTTTATTTCTGCACTGATGCCATTGGTATTGTTTGTCATCAGTTTGGTTTCTTCGCTAATCAGTTTGGTTTCTTCGCTAATCTCCACACAGTATGCTGTGGAGGTTATGTCAAGGCATTCAACCAAAGCAGCCAGTTCTTTTTCATGTCCTGCTAAACCATCAATATCATCTGCGAAGCGAAGGTTGGTAATTGTTCTTCGTCCGATGATGACAGAGCCGATGTGTTCATGAAAGGCATCTGCTGCATTAATGAGAACAGCACTGGTGGCTTTGTCATACAGGTGCTCAACAATCTGCACAAGGTTTGAGCTGATGTTGTACTTGCTTTGTACTTCTTTATAGTTGCCCATAAGGCTACATTCTATACCCTATCAAATGTCTTTTTGAAATCTATAAAGACGTAGTATAGATTCAGCTGATGCTGCAGATATTTCTCGCAAAGGAGTCTGAGAGATTAAAGATTTTTTCTGTGGTGCACCTTCATGCTCCTAAGCCTGCATGCTCTTCAGCAATAATTTTCTATGTTTGAGGCTTTAGTCTGTTCAGAGTTATCTTCAGCATGACTTTGCTCTGCTGACGGATCAGGAGGAGCGTCAGTATCATCGGATACACTCCTCCCAGCACTTATAGAATGGTGTCGTTTATTTCGTAGAATTTTTAAGATTGGGGGGGTAATGCTGATAGATTTTATAGCATAACATTTATCAACATTAAATTGCAAGCCTTATGTTCAAGTCCACTTTCCCAACTACATTCGATCGTTTTGTAGAATTACTTTTTGTAGCTATTTATACAAGTAAATATTTCGAACAGGTCGTACCCAGTTGGGTTTTTACCCGGGGAAAAAGTGATTGGTTGGCACCGAAAAAGAAAGACGGTCGGCAGATCGGAGACATTTAAGTCTTTTTTGGTCTAAACCAAATATTCTTTGTAAGAAGTATGGCTCAATAGGTTAGATGTAAAAAGCAGTACAAGTAAAGAGGAACTTGCAAGATATAAATGTGTTGCAAAGATCATTCTTATTAAATTAAACTTAACTTAGTTTGCAGAGGTTGGTGGAATGGTGCTTGGAACATTTTAACAACAAAACTTTAAATGTCCAGCTTTCAGATAGCTTTTAAAAATCTCGTTCGTATTTTTGGAAGAAGAACATGTTATATCCAGTTATATTTTTTAAAAGAATTAACTAAAGGTGAAAGATAAAAAAAAACATATCGCCGGTCTTAAAATAAATCCCGGTTTACACTTCTCCCAGCAAAAATAACTAGTTTTGTCCCATAGCAGACAAATTTTGTTTTCCATACATACAACAATTGTAGAAACCGTTCTGGTTATTAGAGCGTACGCCTTAGATGCGGGATCGGAACCCAATCCTAGTCATACAAAATACTGATAGTACTAACAGCTGCCTCGCTTGTCGCTCATCATTAAAATGTTAGTTAGGACTGGTCAGCCTGGTGTCTGGATAATGTGACTGGGTGGGACATGATGCTACATGTCTGCGGAATGATACCCCATTGCTAGGTATCACTATAAACTGCCACACTGTATACCTCGTAGCCACATGACTGAACATTTTTTTAAACTACGTTAAAATTCCCAATCACATATGCACGCACACACATATTCTACAAGTGTGTGTGTGTGCGTGTGTCTATGTGTGTGTGTGTTAATTGTATATAGCAATGAAAGTTAGAAAAGCCATCATTAACGTGAATATAAAGAGGGATTGGTAAAGATATGTATGTCCAATTTTATGTTTATACCCCCGTTGAAGCAGTTTCTAACGAATTTGTCCTACACATTTATTGTTATATACTATCAACACAAAAAAAAAATATTCGATGTTGCACAGTTCGATTATAATTCATCTCACAAGTTTATTTGGTACTGAAATAAGTACATTGATAAATGAAAGAACAGTCTCGCCTTTGGATCTACTATATTTAGTTAATGAACCAAGGCTTTTAAAGATTTAACCTAAAATCATTTAGAATTGAAATATGCTCAGATTGCAAAATATTATGTTAGAACCAACATACATACATACATACATACATACATACATACATACATACATACATACATACATACATACATACATACATACATACATACATACATACATACATACATACATACATACATCAAACACTTATTTATGCGACTATAATACATTTTCACATGTGCAACCAAATATAATAAGCCCGTCTTCTGGGCTGTATAGAGCGATCATGGTCTCTGGGATAAGAATCACCCAGGTCTCTCCTAGATTTTGTCCAAACAAACAATTTTCTTTTATAAAATTAAAAGTGGTGTTCTGTCCTGACCCCAGGGATGTATATCAGGTGCTCCCCCCCCGTCTTTCAACCTAATACGTATCACTTTATTTATGTTTTAGTGCTACGTCTTACTACCCAAGTAAAGACTTTGTATAGCGTGTTCCGATGTGGGTTGTCATCGGGACGAGTAAGTTCCTGGATTATCTCACACATGTTGGAAGCCAATATCCGCACTCTTCCACAAACTGACATATAATTAATATATGTACTGTGCTGTTTGATACACATTTACTCGACGCGCGCTTGATGTTAAGAAAAAAGAAGAAGCTGATGGAAAAAAAGTCATTCATGGTGAAAAATTACGTCAGATTACTCCCCATTACCCGTTCTGACATAGGATCATCTCTATCATACTATATAAGAGACTGATAGCAAGGGTCCGATGTCAGAACGGGTAATGGGAATAATTTGAGGTAGTTTTTGTCACTATGTATGACTTTTATCCTTCAGATTATTGCTTTTGTTTTTTTTTTTTTTTTTTCTTAACATCAAGCTTGCGTCGAGCACCTGTGCGGTAACATACAAGTTATCTCCCTTGATTTGACTTTAAGTACTGTATTTGCATACTATCCTATAACAAAATATTTATAACAGTTAGAAGGGCTTTATTGTAAATAAGTTCTATTTACAAAAATAACAATAGTAATAATATTTTAAAGAAATTAATGGAGTAAATCTATATAAAAAAAATTTAAATAACTTCTTAATAACACATTATACGTAAGGCCGCGTAGCTCAGTTGGTTAGAGCGTCGTGCTAATAACGCGAAGGTCGTGGGTTCGATCCCCCCCGTGGCCAGATATTTTTCTTTGCTTGTAAAATGTTGACCTCAGAAACAACAAAGATACATATATTTGTATTTAAATAATCATATTACTAAAAAAAATAAAAAAAAATACAAAGTACTAATTATACGTTTATCACCTAAAAGATTGTTTCCTGTATACCCTAGTAATATGATTTTCAAATTCACGTTATCCAGCAATCTTGCTTTTACACGAATGCAATAAGCTTGAAAAGCTTTCCTCAAAATTATAAAACTGGACGAAATAATAATAATAATAATAATAATAATAATAATAATAAAATGTGTACAGGTTTTTATTTGTGGTTTACATTTGCCCATTCATTTCTATAGTCATGAAATAGAAAACTAAAATAATAGAAATTGGGGCAATGGCAAAAGATATTTTATTGGATGCACTTATCGCACATTTAGTGAGTCACGCATTTTGATAAAATGTGTATTTTCTAATCAGTTTTCATGACTATAGAAATGAATGGGCAAATGTAAACCACAAATAAAAACCTGTGTACATTTCATTATTATTATTATTATTATTATTATTATTATTATTATTATTATTATTATTATTATTATTATTTCGTCCAGTTTTTTTATTTGAAAAAAAAAAGCTTTTCAAGTTTATGGCTTCCGTGTAAAACCGTCTGAAAATGATTTCAAGCTATTGTAATAGTTACATTCCCCAGATAAATAGGTATTCAAAGTCTGTTTACTTTGGCAAACAAGACAATTTTATTTCCTCCCTTCAGATGATAACTTTAAGATAAATAATTCTAATGTATATTATGGTACTGGACAGCAACATTCAAATATTCATACATACAAAACATAGCTGTCCTCTTTCCAATATTGCAAATTTAAATGCATTTTATGAACAGAATCTATACCTATTCTTTGGAAACACTGTAGTTAAAGTATAGATTTGATCAATGTAATATATATATATATATATATATATATATATATATATATATATATATATATATATATATATATATATATATATATATATATATATTATATATATATATATATTTATATATATATATATATATATATATATATATATATATATATATATATATATATATATATATATATAACCTACAATCATTTAGTATTGAAATATGTTCAGATTGTATGTATGTGTATATATATATATATATATATATATATATATATATATATATATATATATATATATATATATATATATATATATATATATATATATATATATATATATATATATATGTATATATATGTGTGTATATATATATATATATACATATATATATGTATATATATGTGTGTATATATATATATATATATATCTATATATATATATATATATATATATATATATATATATATATATATATATATATATATATATATATAATCTGTCAGCGCAACAGTAACACTTTTGCCATTGAAAACTAATTAGCAATGAATAAAAAAGACAATATTGTTTCGGATTTTAATAGAGAAGAATCACAGCTACGCTAAACTCGCTAGAATAATTATGTTAAACAACGCTTTTAAAAGGACTTTATGTTATGTAATGTTAAAAAATAGCAATAAAAATATAAACTAAAAAAAAAAATACATGAAGTATGATATCCTCGCTCTTTCTTATCAACTTAGTTTTAGCCATTTTCTGTATACGTTGGAAGCTTCTAGCTCCATTTTGTCTTCTGTACTGTCTTCTATTACTTTTCTCTCTGACTTCATGACGAAACTAATTCCGCCGGTACAGGCCGACTTTCAACAAAATACATCTCTTCTTCTGGGATGCGCGTCTTCGCTAATGTTCACGTTTTCATGCAATCAGGACTTTCTACGGAAAAATCGCAGTTGTTACATTCTGTATACATTATCTCCTTTTTCCAAATCTGGAAGTTTCACTTCGATTAGCCACGCAAGTCTAAAATGATTAAAATGTGCTTTATGGAGCAGAAAGTTGTGTTTTTACAAGGTCAACACTCCTTTTGAGCTTCCTAGACTTTTTGTTGGTCATATTATGTAGTTGTGCTCATTTAGAGGACTTTGGAGATTGATGTAACATGCATCAATGATTAAAGAACTTAAATCCACAATAAATTCACTTTAACAGAGAATATTGGGCATGGCCAAGTAACTCATCGAATCTTTAAACTGCACTTGTCCCACTTGCATTGAGATGATTTTAGCTCCGTTTGAGGTGACTTTAGGCTGTTCGGTACTTTGTTCCATATATCATTTTAGAAGAAGCTGCCCATCGTATCCCGAGAAATTGTGATCCATCACCGTAGCATAGCGATTGCAATCTCCGTAACGTTCGATGTTCTCTTGGCTCCATGTCTCGTCAGTAAGGTCTAAGATCCAACATCGGTCGGCATGTTAGGTCTCTCAAAATATTTCTTCACGTTCTCCAGGACTCTTGCTACAGTTGTGGCGATGGTAAAAGATAGGTTCTTGGATGCACTTATCGCACGCTTAGTGAGTCACGCGGAAATTAGAAATGAGAATGACAATCTATTAAACGCATTCGAAATCAAGAAAGATGAAATTAATTTTCATCTTCTGGTCATCTTCTTCATTCTTCTTATCTTGGGGTTTGTATTTTTGAATGTAGCACTCGTGCTTCAAGTCCATGATTCGGTGACAAATGAGACATCGTTTCTTTCCTGGACATATGTGTGCCTTTACACCATTGGTGCGTATGACTTATCCACAAGGAGTTGACAAGTTGACAAGCACTTTTCTGCTGTGAACCTTGCGTCTTGATATGTTGTTGGTAACGGGTAGGGCTGACAAAAGTGTTCAGACTAGCTGAGCAATGCATTTGCTTTTGTCCTTCGTCAAGACAGAGTTTATAGGGTAAACATCTCTGGCATTTCAATCCACAATGCTTTGTATTGCTCTTAGTTGTTTATACCTACAGTCATATTTCTCACAATAACAACTGTATCCCAAGAATCCGGTGATACTGGTAATGGCATTGAAACTTTCATTGTGATGATAGACGTGAATGTATTTTCCATATTTGAAACTTTTGCCTCGAAACAACAGAGGGCCAAGCACTTCTTCAGAGTGTACTTTCATGGTGTAGTGTGAAGCCAAGATGTCTTGCAAATTTTGCATTTTAGGAATGCCACAGGGTGTTCTTTAGTTAGGACAGCTTGTTCTAGCAAAAGTTCTGCTTCTCTTTGTTGTTTAGCTCATTTCGATTTTCAAGTGTTCTATCTAGTTCTTTTCCATTCTGCCATGTCGTTCTTGTTCTCATACGTTCGTCCCACCATGATGGCCTTGGATAAACACATCTTGTCTTTAGGGTTATTAATTTGGACGAGGCTCTTTAGGATGCTACGAAGGTTGTCCACCAAAACCACCTTTTTACGTCTGGTCCCTTTGGGAAAAGAAACGTGTGTCATGTGTAGTGTCGCTTTTCCATCGGTGATGTTAATTACTTTGTACGACATGAACATTTTCTAAATGAAATGCCTTTTTTCTTCCTCTTGCTGAAAGAGATAACGATCTCATTGTTATGTAAGTTAATCTAAGACAGTTTGTTTAATGAACTAAAGAAAGATCTCTCATTGTAATGTATATCAAGCGGTATAAGAAAGCAAAATATACATGAGGAAAGAAATATCTCAGCTGATTTAAAATAGGTCGCTATGTCGTTATATAAAACTCTTATTACGAAGGATTATGGCTTTGATCCTAGTACACTATCAGCAATAACCTCATTAACTTTACCATGAGTGGCAGGAAATAACTACGTAAAACTCCATTTTATTGCTTAAACGTATTTCATTATTTGATGTGATGTGATTATGATTTATAACGTAGCTTTAGCTTTAGCTTGAGCAATTTTTCAGTCATATGGCCACGATGTCTGCAGTGTGGCAGTTGATAGTCATGTCTAGCACTGGGTCATCATGCCGCAGACATATAGCATGATGTCCCACCCAGACACATTATCCTGACACCAGGCCGACCAGTCCTAACACTAGCCTCTTAATGCTATGCGCCAAGCGAGGATGCTGTTAGTACCATTTTTGTAAGTCTTTGGTATGACTCAGATGGGATCGAAACCGAGGCGGACACTCTAACCACTATGTCACTGGAGAGGTATTTCATTATTTGTATGTAGTTGAAATAATTAAATCGTCGAACAAAATCACACACTTTTATTTAACTTATTTTCTATGATTTTGTGAGAAAGAAAATCAACGATGTCCATCAATATTAATTATAATTTTATTTTTTCACTTGTATTCATCTTGACTGTTATGACACAAAATAATAAAATTTGTTTAGCACAGATAATACGAAGAAATGCAATATAATCATCCTTCACCTGAATTATCTACTTCTGAATTTCGTAATATCTAGGTTGGATTACACACACACACACACACACACACACACAGAAAGAAATTGACATTTCTATATACTTGTATATGCTTATCCCTGACCATGAAATAAGCTAACGCCTGTCTTCCTAGTGTCCTTCAAGAAGAATGGTGTAACTCCCTCGATTCAATTCTTGTTGTCTGTATCGGAGAATAAAATTGATAGCTTCTGTGTCCTATTTACTGTTGTATGTTTTGTCATATAAAAATTTATACGAGTTTTCGTTTCGTATTTACTGTTCATAATTTGTGATGCAATTCTTGTAGCATGATTTGTCATAGTTTAAATATAAAGGAAATTAAAAGGTATTATTTGATTAAGTTGAAATAGACGATGTACTTGTAATTAGTAGTGATTGTAAATTTGTGGAATACATGTTTTACAAACCGATAAAATCGGAAAGTATTGATCGAAGAGAGAGAGAGAGAGAGAGAGAGAGAGAGAGAGAGAGAGAGAGAGAGAGAGAGAGAGAGAGAGAGAGAGAGAGAGAGATGCCGCTTTGATCATCAATCCCTATCTTATGTTTAAAGATTTTCTTGACTGTGTGGATGTAATAAACCTGCGGTATTGACATGAGATTTTTGTATGTCACTTCACTATTTGGGTATCTTGTATCAAATGGATATTAAAGCAGATATATCAACCTGCTCTTCCAAAGGTTTGCTTAGATAATCCCTTTGCAAATATATTACCACCCCACGTAAATGACTGTGTCAAAGAGTTTCAATGTATCAGTTTGAAAGTGTAAATAACAGCAGTGAACTACACTGAGTTACCACAACATAGAGATAATGAAGTTTAAAGCCATCGATAAACCTGTGTAGAAGAACACTTATATTTCGTCAACAATAATGTTTCAGCTATAATTAGTAATTTTATGGAATCGGTTGTCAAATTAATTTTGTCCATGGCGGCTGAAAGTTGCATAGAAAGAGAAAGCGACGCGATGTCCACGTCTAGGATGAAAGAAGTTAAAAGACACATTGCCATAGTCGCTAAATAAGCGACTCTGCTATCTGGCGATTTACAATCCATTTATTTATATTATTCTGTGCCTACAAGCTCTGAGGACACGTTTGTATATTAAGTTTAGTACAATATTTCCAAACACATGGCCCCGTTATTGAGGGGGGGTCAGAACATGTTTATGTTACTCTACTTCATTATAATTTACACTAAATAAAATTCTTGGTAAAATTCTGTTAAAACGTGTCTTTGCAAAATGTAATATTGATAATGATTTTTGGAGCACGTCCATTGTCAAATCTTTGGGGGGGACGTTGCATGGATGGACATTTTGACAAGCTTTTCAGTTTCCGAGACAAGTAAATCTTGCATGCTAACCGCAATCCCAACATGTAAAAATAAAAGTGACCGGTTTTGAGAAAACATCAGAACTTGTAAAGTTTGATTAAATGAAAGACTTTATTAGTTGTACAGTTGTTACATCGCATCCATGTTCCCAATTTAAATTTCACGAAATTTCCACTAGTATTCGTTTTGCTACTAATCTATATATGTGGTTGCCTGTTTGCTTGTGCTTTGCAACAGTTGGAACATTTATTATATCCTGCTGAGACAAGCAGATTAACATGTTTTAACCAAGGGCACGACACGGTGACTTATCTAAACAAAGATTTTTCCAAAATAAGCAGATGTTACTTCAATAGTAACGTTGTTAAACGATGACAGTTCGAAGGGCGGTTCTTGTATCAAAAAGCCACCTCTTTTAATACGTGTCTTGATAAATATATAGATATGCATACAGATAGCTAAAGACAGATATACATTTAGATTAAAATAATTCATAAAACTTTTTGATCAATATAAAGAGATGCTATTATGAAGGGATGCACATACTTTCTTTACATCTCTGCTTTAAGGAATAAAGAACGATACAAATCTAATTTAAAGGCTCCATCATGAGCCATACAAGGGAGAGGAATACAAGTGCGCGCAGCTTTAAATTCGTTTTCTTATGCAGACAAAATATGAATTTGGTAGGTATAGAACATTTAAATATAGATTTTTGTACAAGTAAATACATCAGTCTTAGATGTCAAAAAGTGCATAGTCAAAATGTAGGTCAATAATAGTACGGCAAAAATAATGACTTGTTTATACATCCGCGTGTGTGTCTTAATATCTCTCTCTCTCTCTCTCTCTCTCTCTCTCTCTCTCTCTCTCTCTCTCTCTCTCTCTCTCTCTCTCTCTCTCTCTCTCTCTCTCTCTCTCTTGTTTATACATCCGCGTATGTGTCTTAATATATAACTCTCTCTCTCTCTCTCTCTCTCTCTCTCTCTCTCTCTCTCTCTCTCTCTCTCTCTCTCTCTCTCTCTCTCTCTCTCTCTCTCTCTCTCTCTCTCTCTCTCTCTCTCTCTCTCTCTCTCTCACCCACAGTGGTGTTTTTCTTGTGTGTGCGATGAATGTTTGGCACCTTTCCAAACTTTTTAGTTTGGCGTCTTTCCGAAGGGTTGGCACCAATCTGGTATGTATGTATGTATGTATGTATGTATGTATGTATGTATGTATGTATGTATGTATGCATGCATGCATGCATGCATGCATGCATGCATATATATACACATATATATATATACACACACACACACACATATATATATATATATATATATATATATATATATATATATATATATATATATATATATATATATATATATATATATATATGTATATATGTATATATATATATATATATATATATATATATATATATATATATATATATATATATATATTTATATATATATATATATATATAATGTCATTTTCCAGCTGTAGTAGCTTTAATAATAATAATAATAATAATATTATTATTATTATTATTATTATTATTATTATTATTATTATTATTATTATTATTATTATTATTATTATTATTATTATTATTACTACTACAGTAGCAGCTGCTTAAATTAAACAATTAATACATAAATAATACCAATTTAAAATTAAACCCTGGCGAACATTTTCCCACACTCAGCTAGGATTTGAAACATATAACCAGGTAAGACCTTTCGCCACAGAGATAATCCCTTCGACGTACGACCAATTCAACTAACGATTACTGTTCCTTATTATTTTGTAATCTTGAGCAAGTTACCGGGAGGGAGCGTTCTTTTTAAGCGTCTAGTCCTAGCTTTCAAACGTCAGTCTGAGTATTGCTAGAAACTTAGAATGTCGTTGACCATGGAGGCACTGCCTTGTAAGAGTGCATCTACTGTGGCCAAGAAGTCGCCCTTATGGAAACTATCCTCATCTTGACAGCTGAATTACACAACATAAAACCTATTTTCTCCTTACATATACATTTTAAGAGACAGCTTATCTGAATTCCTGATGTTTGAAAACGATTTCTCACGCTTTGAACATAAGTATATGCAGCATTACTCACAATAAACTGTAATAACTCCTTAACCCCTTCCTTCCTTCCTCCATCAAACCATCCATCATAATTTATGCAATTTAAGATACGTTTTCCCCTTACACATGTCTCATGATTTACGCATTAACAATATGTAGCGTAACTGGCACTAAGCTGTCCTTGCTTCCTAAATCTTCTCCCCTCCCTCTATCAATTGATAAATTGACGAATAAACTAACCAGGCACTTTCACGATCTAAAGTACCTCGAATGTTCCTTTTTACAAAAGTTGTGTATGTGTATGTGTATGTGTGTGTGTGTGTGTGTGTGTGTGTGTGATATGTTTAAAACAAGCATTTGGTTACTCTTTCCTACTTTAGAGATAAATTATGATACATTATCACTAAAATAAAATATATTTACAGATATCTGCAAATATTTAGCTTATTTATACCATGAGATGTTGTTTTTTTTTTTCGGAACGATTGCAGATTCAAACAAATGAAGAATGTGATATTTCAATACCAGATAAATATAATGAATCACTTATGAATTTTGTCATTAAAATATTAAAGCTTTATGCATTCCAGAATTAAAAAGGGGATTTAGATATTTTACCTTATCAAAAATCTATATACATTTAAAGCCTTTGATTTTATTTAAATTTGTAAAAATTAATACTGTTCTGTTCTTTTTTGTTTTTTCTTTCTTTCTTTCTTTCTTTTTTTTTTTTTGCTGGTGACTTATATATGCCTTTAAAATGCCAGAATTATTTGGATCATGTGAAATATTTCAACACTGTTGCAAGGTAGTGAATTTTAAATCTTCAATCTACAATTTTAGATTAAGTGCTACAAAATGTTGATAAAGATAAATTTGTACGTGTCTGAGTAAAAGTTCTCATTTCAAAAATATGTAATACAAACTCGTTCTTTCATTGTATTCCTTGTCATTAAAATTTGACAACTATAGAAATTGTTGAATAAACTCATGTAAATACTGCTTTTTATTTAAACGTTATTTGAAAGTATAACACTGTTTAAATATCTAAAGTATAGCACTGTCTGAATATCAAAAGAATAACACTGTCTAAATATTCAGACTATGCAGTCTGAAATAAAGAATTCTTATTTGCTTATCTTATATTAAAATTATAACACTATATAAATATCAAAAAGTATAAGATTGTTTAAATATAAAAGTATAACACTGTCTAAATATCAAAATTATCAATACAATATTATATAATTATCTGTTTTCTCATATATTCATTATATAGTACTTATATTGAAATACATTAAAGATGAAAATGACATCTTAGAATGATGCGTTTGTCTAACATATGTAAGACTAAGTAAACAGCCATATTTTTCGGTAATTTATTAGAAGTTTTAACTTTTTTAATAATGTGTAAATCACCAATCAAAGTTAATTAATCCGCATAACTTTATTCAGTTATTTTATGTTTCATTTAATGTTTAGAGTGAGAAACAAAACAGGTTGCAAAGCATGTGACAAATGTCTGAGACCTTACTGAATAACGAATAAAATACAACGGGAGCATTTTGATTTCTTACAAGACACGTGTTACTTTGAATGGAAACGGATTCATTAGTATCGGCACTGTGATACAGAAGGTTATTTTGATGATCTAAGTGACTTCAGAGAGTTGAAACATTTTCATCCAATGTACAACAGGTCTGATTTTCACTCACTTGTAGATAATACAATCTGTGGAGGGTCCAGAATGAAACTAGTCTGATTTTCAATTAAAGCCTTCTCTCGTTTATAATTACTTTAGTGAAGCAAATTGCAGAGAACCACATCTGCTGTCATGGTATGTGTGTGCCAGCGTCATTGCAGTATGTTTCGAGTAATAAGGAGAACAACATATATCCTGGTCTGTTGGCACATTACGCGACAGTATATTAGAGTCTATTGTTGTTTTCAGCGGTACTGAACTTAATGGCGGGTATAAAATCACAATCTTGTACAGAGCCTGTATCCTCGTCGTTAGATCTAAAATGTGTCCCATTTGATATATCTGTTCAAATTACTTGTTGTAATCTCTTGAATTTTAAATTTTACTAAGTAATTAAGCTTACAATTGAAATTTCAGATTATCGCATTCGTGTATTGCATTGGTGTGTGT
The DNA here is from genome assembly GCA_016746295.1 of Potamilus streckersoni. Taxonomy (NCBI): domain Eukaryota; kingdom Metazoa; phylum Mollusca; class Bivalvia; order Unionida; family Unionidae; genus Potamilus; species Potamilus streckersoni. Next base: position 571,158 of record JAEAOA010000271.1, on the reverse strand, counting down.
TATGCTCTTTGTCCTCGAAACTATTTATTTTCACGACCAACATGCTGCTGCCATCTAAGAATGTGTTAAGTAACGGTCACGTGAACCTGAGTGTAGTCTGTTAATGAAGCTGTTTAAAATATGCGATCATTATAAAAAAAACGCACGAGTTGTAACTCAAGAGACGATATTCATGTTATTTAAAACAAATAGGCTCTGAAGATAATTCACGTGAAGCAAAGACTTATCGTTAATGTAAAATATCAATAATACTTGAGCGATCATCTAGACAGAAGGACATCACTCCACATTTGAAAACCTCTAGTGACCATCCCCAGCATATGTATCCACTAAATGCTAGTTACCAGAAGCCTTATTTCTTACCCATTTATGGTTTATTCTTCGCCCATTTCTATTAAATGGTAATGATTAGCAACAACCATCACCCCTCTCCCAGTGTATACCAAGTAACAAAGGTATTGTACTTGTACTTATTGTGATATAAATGCCTACCTTCTCCGTTTGGTAAAAGCTAAAGGAAAGAAACTAATGATGGACTGGTGTGAGCTAAAGCTTCACTCATGGTAATAATTATTTATACTCTTTGCATGTCGTAAAGTGTGAAAAAACGAATTTAAAATTTAATCTTTTGTCCTTCTTGTTACAAGTTTAAATTATGAAAGCTGACATTATGACAAGATATTGTCACCTACATATATCCCAGCTCGATTTATTTTTCCAATCAACGGTTGCTTGCATCCAGGTCCCAAAAATGGGGATATTATGAAGGAAAAAGATCCCATTTTCACTCATCCTAATGAAAGGTCACCCGAAAATACCAGCTATACAAATAGTCCTATAATAGTCGTTATTGATGTACGACCCTGTAATTAGCTGTAGTTTGATGCGGAATGCTGTGCCCAACCCACTACTGGACAGCGATATGGAGTAACCATTACTGTACAGCGAAATGGAGATAAAACATCTACTTAGACGACTAGGAAATTTAAATTCAAAAACTTTATATTTATAAGGAAATAAGTTATCAAGAAATCAGATATTATATTACGTCAAAAGGTGTTTCAATACATAATTTTAGAATAGACACAGGTAGGTAGATGCGACTGAATAGATAGGAATACGTTAAGACGTTAACGTCAAGAGTTTAACACGGAAGAGTTAATGTTCGACTGTAATATGCATTATATTAAAAAGAGGTTTCTCTAAGTAGTAAAAAATGTGACAAATATAACACATTTATTAAAAGCCTTAGAAACCATAAGTCGTTTATAACAAATGGTGAATCAAAAATCATTTAGATCGGGGCCTCTGTCGGCTCTACCTTTGAAATTTAAGAACCTTTAGTTAGTATTAACATAAATATGACACTATTTAAGGGTTAACAAATTACATAAGGATAACATTCATAATAAAATATATAACTTTTTATATCACATATTGTTGATACAGATATATTTTGGAAGAACAATGTTCCTTAAAGTTCATTTTAGTCAAGTTAAGTTAATTAGAACGTTATAGTATTTCAACATGCATGCATCCTTTTCATTTTCATTTTTCTAGATAAACCTTATAAAACCAGGCCATTCTACGTCTACTTTCTAATGATTCAACCTTTCCTTGTCTCTATTGTCAACTGATACAGCCCTTCCTTGTCTCTACTGTCGGCTGATACAGCCCTTCCTTGTCTCTACTGTCGGCTGATACAGCCCGTCCTTGTGTGTCTATTATCGACTGTTACAGCTCGTCCGTATACGACTATGGTCGACTGATACAACCCAGCCTTGTCTCTACTGTCGGCTGATACAGTCCGTCTTTATGCGTCTACTGTCGATTGATTCAGCCCGTCCTTGTCTCTACTGTCGACTGAAAGTCCGTCCTTGCGTAGAAAGAATTTGCGATGAATCTGTGTGACAACTCCACCACCCCACCCCACACACCACATCATATCTCTCTCTCTCTCTCTCTCTCTCTCTCTCTCTCTCTCTCTCTCTCTCTCTCTCTCTCTCTCTCTCTCTCTCTCTCTCTCTCTCTCTCTCTCTCTCTCTCTCTCTGCGTCGATCGACCGATATCGATATTGATACACATATTTGAGCAAAACGACTGAAATGCAGGAAAAGCAGTGATATATTGTGAAGTTATAAAGTTTCAAACTCGTTCGCTTAAATAAAAAATATATATTTATAGAAACATGTTCAAGTAGGTATATGGCCTCTTGTGGAATATAACCGGACAATTGAGCTCATTATGATAAAATTATAATTAAAGAAAAGGAAAGAAGATACAGAGTTGTCTTCAAGCCAATAAAATCTGTCATATAAAAAAACAGTAAAAAGAAAATGACAAATAACAGTGCTAAATCTTGTAGTAATAGTGTTTAATACGAACTAATCACATGTTTCTAAAATGTACATCTACTATTGACCACACCTCGTCGCTGGCAGATAACATAGAGATATATTATATTTGTAATATATTTATCAAGAAAACTATACTAGTCGACTAAGATAGATCTTTTCTTTTCAAAATATACTTGATACGAAGAAAAATGAAATCATTATCATTTTTTTTAAATAGCTTTTTCTAAAAAAAAAACACAAAATTAGAAAAAATTAATCCATTTTCATAAAACACATTATTCAATAGTGTACACATAGTAGAAATGGATCATAACACAACAAAATTGAAGCACAGTTGCATTAATGCATTTATGAAAATGTTTTATTTAAACTGCTAAAACTGCAGAAATTAAAACAGTCAAGCGACGTTATAAAATTTTTATATGTGTGTTTTTCACACATAGTCCCTCAGTTCATAAGCATTAATCAGTTTAGTTTCAATTCTTAATTGTTTATTGAGTTAATTAGGATTGTCTTTAAATTGGATAAGGAACCGACGATACTGCTATACAAATAGAAGAAAGAAAATATTATAGGTTGGCGGCATGAAATTAAGGTATTCACCATGCTTGTGATTATGTACAAAGGTTATTCAGCAGTGTTTAATTCGTCGATGGCAAGACTCGTACACCTACTATCCCACAAAAAAGTTTAGTAATTATAGCACACTATGTATGTATGTATGTATGTATGTATGTATGTATGTATGTATGTATGTATGTATGTATGTATGTATGTATGTATGTATGTATGTATGTATGTATGTATGTATGTATGTATGTATGTATGTATGTATGTATGCATGCATGCATGCATGCATGCATGCATGCATGCATGTATGTATGTATGTATGTGCGTGTGTTTGTTGTGTATGTATGTCTCTATATGTGTGTATGTGTATATCTCTCTATCTCTCTATTTATCTATCTCTGTATATATATATATATATATATATATATATATATATATATATATATATATATATATATATATATATATATATATATATATATATATATATATATATATATATATACACACACACACACACGAAAGATATACTAATCATAATGTAATTGTATTAAGGAGGCAAGATGAAAGCATATCAATAATAATATAAACAGATCTAAATGGTTGTGGTATATGTTCTTCACTCGTAGTTACAGATATGTATTTTTAACTTACGATTTATTAATAAAATAAAATATATATTATTTTTGAATATATTCTATTTGAGATTTAATAAATCTTTTAAGAAAGTCTGGATTGATATAAAGAATGATCTTATCCTATACAAAATCAAATTTAAAACAGAGAAATAAAATCTTGATTTTTGTGTTAAAAATTTTTTAATGTCTTTAATATGACTGATAACTTAGGCCAATTTTTAACTTTTGTAAAAATACTTTTAAATCTGCCAAACTGAACAAATATGTCTCTTATCAAAAAGCTAGTTTAAACGCAGGCATTAGAATTAACCTCGTTCAATTCTACCATGGAAAATGTTATATATTTTACATATTAATAGTATTTCGATTGTAAGAATTAATTGATTTAGTTCTTATCCTTTAGGGCTTAATGAGGATTATCGATAAATTGGATAAGGCACTGGAGCGTGCTTACTACCTAAAGAGAGAAACGATCCTTTATAGGTTGGCGGCATAAAATCTGGTAGTAACAATTGCTAATTGTGCTCTTCGGAGAAATACGACGTGGAACTAAATGAAGGAAAACAACCATCGCCAGAGATTGTTACCAATCAGAATCGATCGCACGGGTTTTACGCATTGGAAGACCACATGCTTTGCAAAATTAAAATATAACGGTAAACAATTTTATATACCCGCCACGATTTATCAATGATCTTGTAGCCTTCTTTAATATCCTTTCATTTGTGAAAGAAATAAACAAAACAAAAAGAAAGAAAGAAAGAAAGAAAGAAAGAAAGAAAGAAAGAAAGAAAGAAAGAAAGAAAGAAAGAAAGAAAGAAAGAAAACTGGAACCTTAAGATACATAGTTGGGGGCTACATAAACTTGACTATGTATCTAAGGTAAAACGTCAACTATTGATAATAACAAATTGCATTCCATTAAGTATTGACACAAATTGGAACACTGCATTTTATTTTTATAATTGAATAATATTATTTCTGGTCAATCCCCCCCTCTTACTGTCCAAATATTCGAATGTCTTTTATCTGTCTTAATTCTTTCTATCTGTCTTTCTTTGATATTGTCGCATTCGTTATCATCCCTTCGTCATCATCGTTATCAGCATCCTCTTCGTTAGCATCATCATCCTACACAAGAGCGACATGATTGTTGCCATTATAATCGTCATTGTGTTGCCGTTATAATCGTCATTATCATTTTCTTCTTCTCCAAAGGCATGCATAGAAACCGTAAGAAAGAGACGTCACATCAAATCGTGGTATCGTGTTTCCCAACACTTATATGGAATATTGCCTCCAAATTCCTCACGTCTTTGCTGAATTGTATGTACTTATGCTCCTATAGGTCAATCGCGAACTAGGGCTGGTCGTGGGGTGTCATAATCCTCCATGCGTCGGGAGAATTGTTTACTGTTCCGTAGAATGCTTGCTTACCGTGTGAAATCTATTAACGTGCGGATGCTTAATTGCAATTAAGGTCCTAATTGCTACCCTGAACGTATTACCCTACGGAAGGGCTTAAAAATTTGTTAGAGAAGATCAAAATATGAAGAAACAAAAATACCTGATAAGGAAGTAGTATGCAAGAAGAAAACGTGTAGTACAATTGTTTCATATATATATATATATATATATATATATATATATATATATATATATATATATATATATATATATATATATATATATATATATATATATATATATATATATATATATATATATATATATATATAGATATATATATATAGATAGATATAGATATATATAGAAATAGATATATATAGAAATAGATATAGATATATATATATATATATATATATATATATATATATATATATACTGGTTGCACAGAATTTAACTATTTAACTTCCAATCGCGCTGTTGATCAAATGTTGGCTACGCACAATATAATTTATTATGAATGGAAGTTTCATATCAATAGCAAAAAGAAATTAAAATTAGTAGCAGTCGTCTAAATTGTAGCCTTCATTCAATATAAAATATTGTCTTTAAAGTTTATTACGTTATTTGTTTTACATGTTTAATAAACTTTTCTCTGGATATGCGTATCAAGCCGCTACATCTCATCTGCAGCAGCCAATGCTGAACGCATACGTACACGGTATATGGTTAATAGAATTTCAATATGCTGTCCGCCTGTTTTGGTACTAAGACTACACGCTGTACATGGCTCGTTCAGTCCTAGACGTGACTTCTTTAAAGTAAATAAATTCCCGATAAAATGAACAGTCATTTAAAATTTCTATGGAAGATCATTCCATGTTGCTAATTAAAATCTCATTGTCAGAGGAACAATTTACATGTCTATGTCTTAATTCAATTTCTGATATCTTTCTAATGATCTAACGCGCTTCTGAATACAATAATAATCTGTTAGTGCCTAGGTGATCAAAGGAACAATTGACCCTCTCTTCCGAACGGTGAAGAGACCTTCTGCCTGGCAAACGTTCACACGAGTACTCCTATAAAGAGAATACTCTGCCACAGTTGAGCTATAGCCGTGTCTTTGGGATATATAGAGGAAAAGGGAATTCTGATTGTAAAGAGAAACCCAGACGGATTAGACCAATATAAAGAAAGGCCGATTACTTAATTGAGGGCGACGTACGTCTGAGCAACCTTATCGTATATTTCATGGGAAATTTTATTATTTTATGAAAGTGTGCGTGCGTGTGATTTGAATTTTTAGCGTAGGTTTAAAAGCATTTCGGTCACATCGCTACGATGTCTGCAGTGCGGCACAGTATAGTCACGTCTAACACTGGAGCATCATGCAACAGACATGTAGCATCGTATCCCACCTAGTCACATTATCCTGACACCAGGCCGACCAATTCTAACACTAACCTCTTAATGCTGAGAGCCTAATAAGAAAGCTGTTGGTGATATTTTATTTTAAAAGTCTTTGGTGTGAATTGACAGAGTTCGAACCCGCGACCTCTCGTATCCGAGCCAGAAGCTCTAAACAATAGTCCACCGGAGGAGTAATTTTTGAAGTTAAGGCAATGATTCACAATTTTAATTTTACCTTCGTTCAAAGAATTGCGAAAGTTTTGTGGACAGAATTAATATCTCATAAATTTATGCTTTCTACCGCTGCTTACCAAAAACTAATACCGTCATCATCTTTACCGTTTTGCCCTGCTTAAGCTACTACTACTACTACTACTACCACTACTACTACTACTACTACCACTACTACTACTACTACCACTACTACTACTACTACTACTACTACTACTACTACTACCATGACACGATGATGACGATCGTTAAAAGCAAGCGGCAGCTTGAATTTTTATATTTGGTGATGCTACAGGAATCTAGTTTACGATAGAGGTGGCAACGATGGTAGAATCTCAGTTTACACGCGAATTAACATCTCTTTTAGCTATATATTTTGTGTTCTCTCTTTTTGCAGCTCATTTTGTTGTTTGCAATCTACAATTTGCTATCCAGAAAGAAGAAGAAAACCCCTGAGTATCCCTTGCATTTAGGATTAAATCATTCACAAAGGTCAGATTCTCCACAGATTATGATCTACACATACTAAAAAAATAGTTCCCTTTGAAATGATTTAATAGAAACAAAATTGTTTTCTCAACAAATAACATTTTCGTCCGGATCAAATAATTTTGAACATGGATAGCTATTAATTATTTTATCTTCTTTTTTCTTTCTTTTTTTTTTTCTTTTTTGGTTAAAGATCCTGTGAAAAGCCAGTTTTGAGCAAATCAAGTTGACTTATATTTGTTTTTGACGAAATTATTTTTATCATAATATCCAATTGCTAATCTGACACGAGCAATGACCTCAGATTAGGAATAAAACCATTAAGGTATCTTTGAGTCGCAGGAGACGGGGCTGGGACCTAATTCGCTCCCACGGTTGATATTATCAACCCTTTTGTGCAGAATCGTTGCTCGTAAGTATAGAAACAATGGGGATATATTGAAAGGAAAAACATTGTCGATCAATGAGTCGATGTCGAGCCCATGGATTTCCCCCACCTTGATAACATTTCATCCCCTGTCGGTATTCTAATACTATTTAATACCGGTGATTTGTGACTCTAAATTTACTTGAACGGCCCAACCGACAACCATAGGAACAGAAACTGATCATGGAATGGTGTGTCATGTGATTTTGGATTAGTGATCCAAACGTTAGCTAGTTTTACGACCTACCATCAAGTTACACAATATGGCTAATTGTACGCTGCAATTTGTACACATAATTTGTATAATTTCTAATACAATGTGCGTTGACTTCGATATTAGCAAACAGTTTTTATATGCGAATGTCTCTAAACTTAGATCAACGGCGGAAAGTGATCAGAATCTAAATGAAAATGAAGTCTTATCCCATCTCAAAATGAACGGCGGCGTTAAAACGTATTTTGAGCGACCATCTACTGAATTTATGCTGAAACTTTTTCGAACACTTCAACATGGAAAGAAACTAGCCGAAGCCTTGGGACATAAAAATGGACTTAACGATAGAATCACAGTAAAATCTGATACAGTGCGTAGTTTTTCTGGACTGGGTAAGTTGTGGTTTTTTTCTCTATCATATTTTCTTTAATATGACCTAGCATACATTCTTTAGCTATATTTAATTTTGTCACTTATTAAATAATCAGTCATTTTGCTATCATTTTGATATTTCATAATAAGTGTTTAGGTTTTAAAAAAAATATAGATCCTAATACAAACAAACAATAGAATATTATTTGAAATTACAAACTTAAAGTGTCTTTATCTTTTATTTTTTAAGTACATGTTGCGAACTGAATTTAAATTCAGTTTCTAGATATCATTTCCACATAAGACTGCATTTTAAATTTTACACTGCATTTTAAATTTTGTTGAATGATTGTATTTGAGTTTTTTAAAGAAAAAGAGAAGATCAAATAGATCTTCTCATAGTAAATTTCCAAAACTAAAACGCTAGAACGGCATCAAAACTAAAAATATAATTTAAATGTTGGGTGATAAATTTCCAAATACACAACTCTCGATTGGCATCGAAACTAAAAATATAATTTAAATGTTTGTTCATTAATTTCATTGAAACATGAGATTCGTTAAATTACATTTTTGCTTTTTTTATTTCAAAAGCTTGTTAAACAATGAATTCCAGATTTAAATCTATTTTGACTTTGACCATGTGGCGCTAAATCATCTACAAAAGTGTGAAAACAAATCCCACTAGTTAAAATATATCTGTAAAATGTTCACTTTTGATTTCAATATATCTGTCTAGTTTCCAATTATGACTATAATATATGTGCCTAGTTTTAATTTTTACTTAAATATATTTGTCTAGTTTTTAATCGTGGCTTGACTGTATCTGTATAGTCATCAGTGTTTATATATATATATATATATATATATATATATATATATATATATATATATATATATATATATATATATATATATATATATATATATATATATATATATATATATATATTTATATTTATATTTATATATATATATATATATATATATATATATATATATATATATATAACATTGAGGCATATTTTATTATAATAAATAATCGATGCGGATGAGAGAGAGAGAGAGAGAGAGAGAGAGAGAGAGAGAGAGAGAGAGAGAGAGAGAGAGAGAGAGAGAGAGAGAGAGAGAGAGAGAGTTGCATATTCATCAATACATTGCATCGACTGGTCTTCAGACAAAACTGAGTTAGTTTAAAGGATGTGCCATATGTAGCAAATAAGGTATCTGAAGAGGACATGATGTTTACGCAATTTTATTTAAATCTGATCCAGGAAATCTGTGAATTTTAATACATCATAAAATGTTATGAACTTTGTAAGAATTACACCAATTGTGAAATGTACTTTTTCAAAATTCAGCTATTAAAATATTGTTGAAAGGTTGACCTACCTGTGTTACAAGTTTTGAACGAACTTGAACATTATCGAATGCGCGCGTAGTCGATCTACTTGCAGTCCAAAAGAAGGAAACTAACCGAAATATGTAGCGTTTGAAAGAAAAAAAAAACAATAATGTTTACCTGTAATCAGGAGCATATGAGCATATTTTAATAGAAGGAAGACACTTAATATCGATAGATAGTGAATCACATGAGTCCAAAACATAAACAATATGTACATTCCACTAAAAGAGACTTTATTTCTATTGACAATAAACAACAGATGTCTACAACATAAACGATATGAACATTCCTCTGAAAAACAATTTATTTCCATAGACAAAAAAAATACAAATATCCACCATATAAACACCATGTACATTCCATTATTTGAGAAAGTAATACATATACCGCGTTCATTATACAAAGTCTCAACCAAATTGTTCTCAAGGTTGCATGTGAGGTATATCAGTCCGGCTTAGGTTTCTTTTCTTCCTTTTTTCCGAGTGACCACATAGTTAATATGGATGCATCAACATTTAGATTGGTCTAAACTCGAGACAAATATAAATTACTTTTTCGGTCCTAAGAAGTATATAATTGCAATCTTTTTAACACCCGTATGTGTCCTGCGTAACGTGATAGTTTAAACACTGATTAAATGGGACAGTAGGTCAGACCTACATTTTGTGACCAGGCTTAGAACAGCCTGCATCCGTTTGACTTCTGAAGCATAATCACTTATACTATAGACACATTTTAATATAAACCTTAAACCAAAACTACAAGTCGATTGCAATTTATCAGCTTTAAAAGAAATTGCTGTCGAAACATATTTATCAGTTCGTGATTACCGCAAATGATAACAACGCAGTAAGGATGAATCTACATAGTTCAACTACCGGTCGCTCTGTGAAGCTTTAAACGACAAACATTTTGTTGTCTGTTAAGTTTAACCATTCATTGTAAATTTATTACTAAAAACAGACATAACTTTGTAAGTTTCTGCACGCAAGAAAACACAAATGTTCTATTAAGAACTGACTGATTCGTTTGGTGCTTCAAATACGGTCAACCGATTGACCGTGAAGATGTAATTAAAGGTGCCGGATTGAGTTGCAATTAGGCAACACTTTACACGTCGACGCGTTCATTCCCTATTGCGATATAACGGTTTTCCTCGGTATTTTTTTTTTATCCAGTGGCACGCACCGAAGTACCTTTTTGCTAAACCTATATGTCGGTAGTTTTCGTCATTAAAGAATGTACGGAAATTCCCCAGGAATTTTGCTTAATTGATACGAACACCGTGTTTTCTTTATTCATTACAAAGCAGTTCACCAAATAAATTTTCTTTTTTACAGAATCGTTGTAGTTGTGACAAGTTAATGGTGAATATTACAAATATAATTTTATTACATTCCCATTGAATCTTACCTGGTTGATCTGGTATACACCTAAAGTTTCCACACCGCACACCCAGCCTGAAACTACTTTTACAAATAATATTCCATTTATAAAATAACGAGAATGATTTCTTGCTACACATGTTTAGTTATTCAAAAATGCCAATACACATTGGTAATATTAAAGAATGCAGTCATATTTGGTTAAAATGGACGCATTTGTCTCTGATGATAATGGTAGAGTACCGTAAGTAACGACGACTAGTTTATGTGCATTTCACGGTATCTAGGCCGACAAATTAGAGTAGTTGTTGTGAAAAACAATATCTTGGACATAACATTTGACAATTAGTTCTCAGGGAAAGCTGGTGTGAAAAGTGACATCAAACAAGAGAGAGAGAGAGAGAGAGAGAGAGAGAGAGAGAGAGAGAGAGAGAGAGAGAGAGAGAGAGAGAGAGAGAGCGTATATGAATATGTAAAACTGCAAATCATCCTACGATTTTCATTAGCGATATTTTTTCTTGCCTAAACTTTATGTAATTTTATAAAGTCCACTAAATATGTTTCGTTTGCTGTATAAGTGTGTTTTATTTTTTTACTTTCTTCTCTGTTATATTAATAATGTAGCTAGACATTGTTGGCTTTAGTACCAATCCTTTCTATTTTTGTCTGAAATGTCATCACGATGCCTTTGACAGTATCAGCTAGTGTGCAAGCCTAATCACCAAACTCTTTAACATTGCAGCTTATAGCATAATTAAAGTAAAAATAACGAATTCATCTGCTATAAGGAGCTGGCCATTTAATTTTTGGGATGGGTTGGGACCGTTATATCTTTTGAGCTGAAATATTTTCTTTTATTTTATCTTAAAATATATTTCTCTTTTCCAAATTATATCACGGATACAGTATAATGTGATGTTATTATGCTATAAATCATATAATGTGATGTTATTATGCTATAAATCAGAGAAAAAGTTTTCCAACTATTGACAGACACAAATTAAACAAAATAAATGTCAGGTCCCTGTCCCAGAAGATCAAATTGTTGGCCCATAATGTAATTGCAGTATACCGTGGTACGTATCGTCCTACTTTTAGAAATATCGTTGAATACCACGGTACAAAATTTTTGTCTTACCTAGCTCTGTCTCTTACTATGGAACAGAAACATGAATTTTATGGAATAGATGGAAACATGTGACAAACTTCATACGAAGATTACTACGCAGCAGGTAAAAAAATAATTACGTAATAGAAGATGGGAACAATTCTAAATTCTCGTCTCTCCATGATACAAAGTAGATTTTGCGTGCAAAATTTTTAAGATATTTTTGACCTGATTAATTTTTTTAAAATTTAAACCACTTTCTTGTGTTTACTCTGCAACTATTACTACTATCGTTTCTTTTTTTTCCTGCATTTCTGCTTACCATCACATAAAATTACGATAAACTGTAAGCAGCAATACCTCAGAGTACGGTAAACATTTGCAATTTCAGTTGAGTACGGTAAACATTTGCAATTTCAGTTTACTTAATCAGTCCTGTATTGCGCGAGGTATTGAGATTGAACATTCGATTGAATTTTGTGCTGTTACTATAACATGCACATAAACAGTTGTGTGCGTATGTATGATAATATTATTAAATGAAATCACATAAAGAAAATATTATTTTCAGTGCATAACAACGGTTGTTGTCTTTACAGGTTTCACTGAAAGTCAAAAGGAGTCCTTCACTTTTCAATTGCCGTTGTTGCCAATTAAAGAGATGACACGTAAAGTAGAAGTGCGATTTCAGCAAGAGAGAAAGCAAATATTTCAAAATAAACCGAAGGTCATCATTAAGCAAAAGGATCGACTTCTTCACCGTGTACGTTACCGAGGACATAGTTACAATGAAGATGAATATATCGTGTTTGACCTCACAAGCACACTTTATTCACTAATCAATGATTACCATGGCAACCTAACTATCGAATTTAAAGGCAAATCAGGCAACTTGACTCGGAAAACCAAATTTAGAAGAGAAGCAACGACCCCATATCCCATATTGGTTTTATATTCTGAAAGTGGAGATTTGTTGAAATCCGTGTATGGCAGCTTCACATCTAATGACGCAACGTCTTCTAACCGAAGATCTAAGAGAGCTGACAACAGGAGACGTAAAAAACATAAGAAAAGTAGATGGATATCAAATCAAACGAATGGTGTTCGAAAAAAGTGTCAAATTCACGACTTCTTTGTCGATTTCAATCTCATTGGCTGGGGACCCTGGATTATTCACCCAAAGAAGTTTAATGCGCACGCTTGTTTCGGTACCTGCCCTTCGCCAATTACATACCAATACAGTCCTACAAACCATGCTATATTGCAGACTTTAATGAGAATGCAGCGTCCTCTTTCTGCCCCAGAAGCGTGCTGTGTTCCAACCAAACTACAACCATTAAGTATGTTGTATTTTGAATATGACGAGATAGTTATAAGGTATCACGAAGATATGGTTGTGACTGAGTGCGGATGCCGATGAAACAACATACTTTGGACACGTCGTATTTATATTGAAATGAACATAAAAGGACGCACTTGCTACATAGAAATTGTGACAAATATGGCATATCGTCCAGGAGAAGATCTTTGGATACGCAGAAAGCTCGTCATAGATTGTACGAACAGTACGGCCATAGCCCCTCCAAAGTTTGGACCGTAAATATATACGCTCAAATATGTAGAAAACTTACCCATCTTGAAAGCAAATCGTTTATAGATCATTATTTTTTGTTGACCACAGAAATATCCCCTACCCCTTTTATATCACTGTAGGTACCGAAAGACCTATAAAAACGAATTTGATGGCGCCTGCAATGCGCAGTGTTTATGTACAGTAAAATAACAATGCATCACCAAATCCATATGATCACTTCACAGAATATCGATTTTACAAAATAATTTTCTTAAATACAATCACACGCCATTTTCTTTTGTTTCTCTTTTTCTTTTTTCCTGTTTTCCTTTGATTGGTCCATTTGAATATGAAAACGGTGAAGGCATAGCGGCTATGACCAGTGATGTTCCGATGTTTCGAGGCACCTGTCTAGTGTTTTCTAATGGCTTCACTACTTTGCTACAGAAAACAATTTTTACATCAACTTCCACCCTACCTCTACCCTCACCCCCATAGGTCATGTATAGAATTGCCCGTTGTGTTACGGTGAAGGAGAATTATCACACTTTCGGCTGTTAAAACAAGCACCAGACGCCGCTCATTTCGTTTGACACACAGGAGCAATTGCCCCTTCCAAAACCCACACCTCTCCCTCACTCCACCAATGCTTGTGACAAATCGATTTCATTAAATCTCAAATATGTAGAAAATTTGGCCTTTGTCTATGTCTGGCCTTTTACCAGGTTGGAAAGAGACAATTTCAATCACTTACTTTACTGATGTCCGTTTGTATGATGCCCATTCCAGTTATGCGACAACATGACATTCTCTTGAAAGAAACCCGAAAATTTGAGTTATTAGAAAATGTAGATTTCATATATAATGTGCTTTTTAATAAATAGTTTTAAGAATATTTAGATTTAATATTTAGTTTACTGTTGAACATATTTATTATAAATCCGCATTGTATTTGATACATGTACATGTATATGCATGGGGATTACCGCCATAATTATATGCGTGTATATTTTAATCGACCTTGGTGCATTATTGTAAATGCCAGCTTGCAAGTGCTACTGTCATAATTCTATATTCTTTATTGATGCAAATTGTAAGTGGCAGTTTGCAAGTTTGATTTAATTAATATTAAGTTTGATACTTTCATTCTGCATTATTGTCAATGGCTGCTTGCAAGTGCTATATTCATAATTCGTCATGAATTTTCTATTCTTCATTAATGCAAATTGTAAATGGCTGATTGTAAGTGATTAGATCTACTTTCCTTCTGCGTCATCGTATCTTGCAATTTGCCAACTACTGAACTGATTTTGTAGTTTGTCGTATGGCAAATGCTATATCAGTTATTTAAGTTTTATATATTTTGCTTATAAACTTTCCATATTATTGTGACATCATTCAAACAGCTGTTTTCATACCAATTTAGCCTTGCAATAACGTAAATACTAAGATTTAAAAATATTTTTAAAAAAAACAGAATGGTCTGTGTCGTCCAGCTCGTGTTGCCATCTGTTATAATAGTGGCATACTAGAGATTAGCATGGCATTATGACAACAGAAGGCGCTATCATTTCTAAGGCTATTCCTTTACCAGAAACAGTGCTCCCCATAGAGGTTTACGGCATTTTTTTGTGTCGATAAACATTGTAACTCTTTAAGTCCCCTTTTGTGTAAAGTAGCAACGAAGTTTTAATCGTTCTATAATATCATATGCTTTCTTGAAGATCTAAGCGATTTGTAGCACCTTACGAAAACAAAAACGCATACACTACAGCAGGGTGGCTTATCTTCCTCAACTCCAGTCTTAATACACTTAAAAATTTACTTTCACCGTTGAAGAAATTTACTTGTTAGTGATATCTCCCATTACTTTGGAAGGAAACATTAGTTATTTTAGCAATGTAAGTATTAGAAATGACAATTATATTTTGGAACAGTATTTTGCTGTTTTAAGGTAGACATGGGGTCTTTGATAATTACCAGCATGCGGAAAACTCTCCTGATCTTATTCAATAATTATACAATGCATGAATTTACTGATCGCTGTCTTTGTTAAGGTTTCATTCATTGTAATTGTATACATCTATCCTGGTCAGGTGCGAGTATTTTCAGACAGTCTTGTGCTATCCCAATGCCTTTCAGGTTGAAAGGCAGAAATATTAAACTGTTGGATGCCTAATTCATGCATAAGAGTTTGGAAATAAGTAAATATTGCAGATTTGGGGAGGCAAACAAATGTTAAAAAACATTGCCTAAGCTTTAATACCAGTTTTTGTTTTAATATTCTTCAAAGGAATAGTCTATGGAAATCTTGAGAACGCACACGTTATGGTTAACAAGTATTGGTTGCTTGACTTAGAACTAGGTAAGAAACCAAGTCTACCATTTTTATGCTAAATGGCTTGTAAAACGGTCAAAAGCAGGAATAACTTATATTATTTTCCGCAAAACAATTCCCCAAATTGTGAGTATATTTGTACAGTGTGTATATTGAATACAGATCCAGTAATATAGTGTTTTTATTTTTCGTATAAATTTTTTAAACTGTCACTAGAAAAGACAAGTAGACCGTGCATGAGACATAATTTCCAATTGTATGGGAAATACAAAAGAAAATGTGTCTTGTCATAATTAACAATTGTATATGGTATACAAAAGGAAATGTGTCTCGACCAATCCAGAATTTACAGTTTTAATTCCTCAGAATTTGCCATTATCAGTGTATGTCCAATCCAGAAACCAACTTGTGAGAAAAGCTTGTTTTTTTTATTCATGTCAAAGTGAAAAGTAAAATGGACTGGCAAATATATCTATAAGAACAATGTGACAATATCATCCAGGTAATTGTTCTTTACAAGTGCCTACCTGTATGATCTTTTTTGTTTTAGATTGATTTATCTAATAATATTTTTTTGCATGCCGGTTTACATTAAATATTTATTTTTCTTTAATATTTTGTATGAAAAGTTAAACACAGGACTGTATATATTTTTATTTATTTATGTTGCTTATTTGTATGTATGTATTATGCTGATATTTTTTGTGTCATGATATTATTAACTTATAGTATAAACAGGATAAAATATAGATAAAATCACAGAGAAACGAAGGTGTTTGTGTATGGAATGGGGGAACTACAACAGACTGAACTGTGAGAAGCCTTTAGAACTTTAAAAAGGTTATTGAAAAATTATGTTGAGTTTGGGTGTCTTAATATTCTAATTGAAATCTTCCCATCTGTAGAAGATGCATGTAAAACTTTGTATTAATTTTTTCAACTGCTAGATTAATTTTATATCCATTTGTATCAAGCAAGTCTGTTACTGTATTATAGCAGTAAAAATAAAAACAAAATAAAAACAAATTGAGATGGTTACAGGCAACGGTAGCAACGTTGTTTGCATTCAGTATATTATATTTTTATAATTGCTACTAAAGAAGAATGATGTTTGATCAGTGAAGTACCCTACAATCAATCAATCTGTACTATAAATATCGTTTCGTATATGGATGAATACAAATTTAATTAATTAAAAAATGTAGTTTCCAGTTTTATATCTCTAGAATTAAAACATGTTATAATTGTAAGGAAAAGTTCTTTATTTAGATATAGAAAATATATTTCATACTGTTAGAGTTTATTTTCATATAAAATGAAACAAGTTCATATTCTTGAAACCGTTTTGTTACAATATATACTTTGTATGTGATGTCCTTGCTTCAAGTCATTTGTCTCTTGGTATTGTACTGGAATTGGAGAAATGACATGAAATTGGAGATATCAGATACTTGTCAGAGACAACTAGTGACAATACTTGTTGGCTATAGCAAAATCATCTACGCAATACATCCGTATAATTTTAACTGCTTCTCTCTCTCTCTCTCTCTCTCTCTCTCTCTCTCTCTCTCTCTCTCTCTCTCTCTCTCTCTCTCTCTCTCTCTCTCTCTCTCTCTCTCTTTTTTGCATAATAAGAAAGAGAAATTATGGCCTTGAGATAAAATTATCTGCAAATTTCTTCAAACCTTATGATGTCTTTAATAATACATAAAGAAGAATTTGCACTACACTCTAAAATAATAAACATGTTCTAAATTAATAAAATTATGAAAAAGACTATATAGGCAAATTAGGAACTGAAAAACCTTTTTTGCAAGCATCTACCCTATTATGCCATCGTGCAGCAGCGGTAAATGACACGCACTAAAGGACCAAATAAAAAAATGCAAAGGGGCTGCGGAATTATAACATTGTGTAAATACGCCTAACTGTATATAATTTGATACATTTAATTTGTTTTGTTCTTCTTGCAGGCCACCCCGCTTCCGAATGTTAATACTCTGAGAAATCAGCTGACTGTAATACGCTAATATAATTCGATTGATATTTAAATAAGACACCACAAACATGCCGTGAAGTGTTGTAAACTTTCGTTGCTAGGTTAAGGGGAGTATTCGTATTGTAAGAAATGACGTGTCACAGCGCCTTCAGTTATCATAATGAGGCATCGTTTTTATTCCCATTTCCGTGATGCTAACTTGCAAGGTGCTACATTATCTCTTGATTTTAGCAGGTTCAATATGTGTAACTTTTGATATAGCAAATTTATAAATAGAATATTAAAATTTGGAATAACTGACTTAACATTTGCCATACGACAATCTCCAGAATCAGTTCAGTAGTTGGCAAACTGCAAAATACAATGACGCAGTAGGAAAGTTTATCTACGTGCTTGCAAGCAGCCATTTACAGCTTGCATCAATGAAAAACAGAAAATCCATGAGTAGAATTATGAATGTGGCACTTGCAAGCTGACATTTACATTATTGCAACAAGAAAGATTAGAAAATACGGGCATACTATTATGGCGGTAACCCCCCCATATGTACATAGAGTAATATGTGTATTGCTTTTACCGTATAACCCCCTCCATATGTACATAGAGTAATATGTGTATTGCTTGTACCGTATAAGGTGTAATCAACTCTGCAGACACCTTGCTATTGTACATAATGATGCCTTGATCTGTAAACTGAATTATGAAACTATTGACTCTATGGTAAAGTTACCAAGTCAAAGCAACAATAGTGTAACA
This sequence comes from Potamilus streckersoni, assembly GCA_016746295.1. Lineage (NCBI taxonomy): Eukaryota > Metazoa > Mollusca > Bivalvia > Unionida > Unionidae > Potamilus > Potamilus streckersoni. Next base: position 552,476 of record JAEAOA010000271.1, on the reverse strand, counting down.
GTCATAACGCTTGTAATGCGGTTTAAAGTTAATTCTTGGAATTATTGTAAATAACGGTCTTGTCAAAAATATTTTGCGCTTTTCTTCATCTTCTCACAGCTATAAAAGGGACAGGCCATTTAAAGCTTCATTTTTTTAAATGCCAGGCTCTTTAGTGGCTTAAACATTCTCTTGCTCTAATTAGATGAGGAAAAATAACCCCATCACGACCAAGTGGTGAACCATGATCTGATCTGACACCAAAATGTAATCTAGCAAGCAAACCGGACAGTCTTTTTATACCTGTCAATTTTTAAATTTCACTATGCATAACTAACAAACAAACGAAACTGCTTTAACATTTCAACGGTTTGGACAAAACATTTATCTCACGTCATTAAATAATTACATTTTGATCAGCATAAAAGGACACATATATCACAGTTTTAGGTCAAAGCATGCGAATTTCCTGCCTCATTTGAGAGTCTAGTGATAGGAAAAGAACGATATTAAGAGCTCAACTACTTATAAGAAAAGATTATAAATAAAATCTTGCTTTTTTACTAGCAAAATTATATATATATATATATATATATATATATATATATATATATATATATATATATATATATATATATATACACACACACACACACAGAGATATCACATCTATCCATTAAAATATACAAATCTATAATCATGAATGCAACGAATGCAACCTTGACCTGTGACCACTTCAATTTCATCTTTATTTTTTTTTGCAATGGTATTCAAGTTGATTGTTTTTGAAAAGTGCAAAGTAAACTTTCAGTGTGAAGAAGTGCATTAACTTATTCACATAAATAAATTAATATATTAGACCTGAGTTTAAATTGGCCCTAAGGAATTACCATAGAGTTTGCTTAACTCTAGAGAAAAGGCATCTGTTGGATACAAGTCAATCATATCTTTTTTTTAATAAAAGACTTTCATTTAACGTTCCAAACAGTTCAAAAAATGACAAGATCAAATTTAAGGAATATAAAAAAAATCTAACCCAAAGGCATTTTGAATGACTGATAGCATTAGATATAAAGACCGCATTCCTGTTTAGCATATATTAATTTAGTGAATTACATTTTTATGCTTGTTGAAATTTTGGTATCCTGGTTTGGTTTTTTTTTTTTTTTTTTTGTTTTTTTTTTTTTTTTTTTTTGCATAGCGTTATAATCTAAAGTTAGAACTCAAAGGATCCTAAGCAAGTCACAAAACCCGACAGTTGTAGATAAGTAAATTTCCAGGATACCATCTCTTACACTTTGGGATGCGATGTACACAAACAGTGCAATGTTATTAATAATGAGTAGATTAACTCAATTCTTTTTCTTTTTTTTCTTTATTCTCTTTTTCCTTTCCACCTGTATTCATACCAGTAATATTGTAGTTATATTGCATATGGAGATGTTTAATTGTTTTTAATTGTTAATCTTCAATATTTATATTATTCTCCTTATATATTATTTGTTTGAATGAAATTATATTGTCGTTTCCTATTACCGTTAACTTTCAAAATGAACCGGTCCTTAGCTTAAGGGAAGTAATTCTTACACATATATGTTTGATAGTCATCTAAAGTTATCTCCCTTATATTCTCGTACACAAAGAGATTGTTACTAAGATTAATGTTTTTCTTTAACTTTTTAAATCTTATCTAATTAAAATTTTAAAACTATTGTGCAAACGTTATTAAATGAACATAACAGCTGTGCTACTTTATATTACGCTTATTTTAAATTTTCCTATAGCATGTACTCTGTAGTTTAGTTTAATGCTTTAATGTTTTCTTAATAATGATAATCACCTATCAGGTTGATTACCAGTGTAAGTAATAATGACAATATGAAACAGTGATATATATATATATATATATATATATATATATATATATATATATATATATATATATATATATATATATATATATATATATATATATATATATATATATATATATATATATATATATATATATATACACACACACACACACACACTATCAACGTTCCCCAGTAGTACAAGTGTCTATCGAACATCATAACCGAGTGAAGAAAATAAATTAAAAAAGACCTGATTGAGGCTTCTTTGCGTTTCATGGATCTCTTAATTCCAATGACCTAGCAAGAAAAGTTCAAAAGCTGTTTCCATTGGTACCGAGATGAAGGTAAATTAAAGATTAGTTATAGGGTCAGGGATACAGTTTAGGGCTTATAAATCGAGCCAAACTGCAAAAACAAAAATCCCGATCTGCCGTAGGATAATTCACCTGCAGATCAGAGTTTATGTTGTCTGTTCAACTGATTACTTCTAACAAATTGCACAGACCCAAATCTGCCGGCACATTATGCCACGGTAGATATAGGTCTGTGCAGCATAAACAACTACATACTGTAGGTGTTTCGATCACGCTACTGACAATGTCCTGTAAAGGTCAATCATTGAATACTGTAAGCGATCCATCAACAAGCATCGATAATATGGGCTTGCGTTTGCAGTTAAAGGGAGCGACGGTTACCTGTTGAAACTCAAAGCATATAAAACAAATAACTTTTAGATTGCATACATCATTAAAAACTGGACCTTTTTTACGTGAGCCCTATCAATATAAAGTAAGTTTATTCTATAAAATTCAATCGTGGCCACCGGGTTATAACAGGCTGGAATGACTATGCACGAAATGCTTACCAAATGTGGCTTGTTAACGGTAAACCTCGTCATGGACAATTAAGTAACCGAATGCGCCAAACAAGAGCACAATTTAAGTATGCTCTTAGGTTATGCAAGAATGACGACGTAAAACATAGAGCAGACTCACTAGCACACAAATTTGAAAATGTCGACCAACGTGAATTCTGGAAGCAAGTTAAACAAAGTGTTTTGACAACTTCCAATAAACTACCATTGTCAAAATAATATAGGCAACATGTGGAAAAATAATTTTGAAGACTTACTCAATAGTGTCAAAATGAATCAAATAAGAAGCGTGTTATTTCAGCATTGAATACCCCACCCTTCTGAGAACCAAAATGCAATAATAAGACAAAAAGGTTGTAAATGTCCAGGATCAGATTTTTTTAATATGTGGAACATTTTAAATATTCAGATACTAGACTTCATGGGCTATTAATGGTTTTATTTTGTAGTATGTTTGTGCATAACTTTGTACCAGATAATTTCACAAACGTTACAATTATACCGCTACTAAAAAACAAAATTGGTAATCTAGCGGACAAAAAATAACTACAGTCCTATAGCTCTTACGACTATTATCTCACAACTATTCGAATGCATCATACTACAAAGAGGCGAAGTCTTAATCTCCGATAATCAGTTTGGATTTAAAAAGCAGCATTCTACAGATTTATGATTATATGCATTTATGTGGAACGTGGCAAACAGTTGTATTACGTGCGATGGGGAAGTGTAATATCCAGCGCTTTCCATGTAACCAATGGGGTGAGGCAGGGAGGTATTCTTTCCTCTATGTTATTTAATATTTAGATAGACAAGTTAAATCGTATATTGGGCCATTGTAACGTAGGGTTACATCTGCCACCAAATGGGATGTTTCTTAACAATTATAGCTTTGCTGATGATATGTCACTGATAAGTCCGTCTGTCGCAGGTTTAAGAAAATTATTGAAGATATGTGAACAAAAGGTCTTCCTTGATGGAACAGTGCCTCCAACATGTTTGTAAATTATAATGTATTCAGTTTTAAGGAAATAATGAGAAAGTATGCGTTCTCAATGATAACAAGATTATCTAATAGTGAGAACTGTATATTGAAATCACTTTGAAACTATGACATTCATTTAAATTCTCATATTATTAGTAGATAGAACAAACTACTATATAAATGTGTCACTTAACTTCATATTTTTACAATGCAGGACGCAATTAATTGTTGTAAATGTATCTGTATACTTGTACATATGATATATATGTTCTTTATGTTTACAATGTTTTACTCTATATCCATATTTTAATTTAGATGTATGGACTATGCAGTCTGAAATAAAGAATTCTTATCTTATCTTAATGTGGGCTTCCGTTTACATTTAAAGGGAACGACGGTTACATGTTAAACTCAAAGTATATAAAACAAATAACGTTTAGATTGCATACATCATTAAAAACTGGACCTTATTTTTTGTATAACTAAATGTATTTCTGTGAGCCCTATGAATACAAAGTAAGTTTATTATCTTGCTATACATGTATGATAAAACCAAGTGGCGTAATGTGTTTGGGTTAACTGAAGGAAAATAGTACTTAAAGGTCTAGGATTACTCCAACTCTTTGTTTTCACTTTATTATCACATGAAAAAAATAGATCCATATAAAAATAGATCGTTTCCCATCATTCAATGCGACTAAAGTGTGTGTGTGTGTGTGTGTGTGTGTGTGTGTGTGTGTGTGTGTGTTCAAATAGTGGTGATATTTTTTACGAATTACCCGTATTTTGTGAGCTTGAACAATAAATGCAAACTGCATTACCTCTCGGATGTGGAACATATTTTTTGATAAAAATATATGACTCATGATCTTTTTTACGTGCTTGTCAATAACATAACTTTATATATATATATATATATATATATATATATATATATATATATATATATATATATATATATATATATATATATATATATATATATATATATATATATGTCGCATTGTTCAGCTGTTGTGTCTAGATTCGTAAACTATTTTACAAATTGCGTTTATTGCAGCCGATTAATCAATTTCTTATCGTCCATTCTCTCAAATAACTGATCTGATCTGACACCAATATGTAATCTAGCAAGCAAACCAGATAGTCTTTTTATACCTGTCAAATTTTAAATTTCATTATGCATAACTAAAAAACAAAAGAAACAACACTCACTTTCCTCCCCCTACACTTCTAAAGCACGCACACTCGCCTCCCCTGAAGATGTGTCAGGATTCATGATGTGACGTGATCATGATTTTTAACGTAGTTTTAAAATATTTTCAGTCATATCGCTACGATGTCTGCAGTTTAGCAGTTTATAGTGATGTATAGCTTTGAGGCATCATGCCGCAGACATATAGCATGATGTCCCGCCCAGTCACATTCTCCTGACACCAGGCCGACCAGTCCTAACACTAACCTCTTAATGCTGAGCTCCAAACGAGGTAGCTGTTGGTACTATTTTTGGAAGTCTTTGATATGTCTCGACAGGGGATCGAACCCAACACCTCCCGCATCCAAGGCGGACGCTCTAATCACTAGGCCACCGGAGCGGTTAATAAGAGTTAACAAGTTACTCTTCCCTGACTTCAATTTATTCAGTAACCATCTTCACTACACTGCTTCTAAGTTTCCTATAGACCACGTTGTACCTGATGCAAGCTTGATACTAAAATGGGTCAGAGCCACGAACATAGCATGTTCTAATGCATGACTCCTGATAAAGATAAAATAATAAACTAAATGTGTAACTAAAAAAATATTGCATTTGCACCCATAAGCCTTGATTTCGTAATGTTTTTTATGCTTACTGTGAAACATTTCAGTAATCTAGGTGTCATAAATTTTCTTATTAAAGAGCAATCACACATAGTTTAGATATAGAAGAACTTAACGTCAACAGTTTAATATTTTGTCTGGTCAGACATTGTTACGTTTGCCTTAGATTACCCGTGCAGCTTTATAAATACATTGCCACACAAAAGCAAATATATCAATATTTAAATCTATATAAGCATTTATATAAGTATTACATTTATATAAGCATGTAATTACTTATCACAAGAAAATTATCAGTTATTTGTACTCCAAGAGTCTCGATTTCCGCCAAATTCTTCATATCTAAATAATCAACTCTGTTATCTGGCAATATACTAACCAGTTTTGAATATTATCCCTACGCCGATCAACTCTGAAATCATATCTGTATGCTAAGTGCAACAAAATAGTTTCAAACACTTGGCCACATTACTTTTTTTATTTGTCAAGACTTACTGTCGTAAATACAATATATATATATATATATATATATATATATATATATATATATATATATATATATATATATATATATATATATATATATATATATATATATATATAAAGATATAAAGTAATTTTCAAAAAGGCACAATCCGTTTTTTAAAAAAGTATGTTAATATGTGTCTTTGCAAAGCATACAATTGTCGGTAATGCTTATTGGAGCACTTCTTTTGCCAAATCTTCTTTTCCCAAGTTGCATAGTTTATCACGTTGCAACAGCTCTTCAGTTGCGGAGGTAAGTAAAGCTTGTAGTTCGCAAACCCACAATGCCCAAATAGCCGTGATTGGTTCTTAAAATGACCGGAACTTGTGAATTTTGCAACTTCCGTACTAATCATCAACTTTAGCCAATCTTCATTCTAGGGAAACACACACACACAGACAGACAGACAGACATACACACACACATATATATATATATATATATATATATATATATATATATATATATATATATATATATATATATATATATATGCACAAACACAAACACAAACACAAACACAAACACATATAACGAAAGACTCGATTAGTCAAACGGATTGAAACATTCTAACTTTTAACCACTTCTAGATTTCTATCAATTAGCTGTTATCTTTACGATCTCTGCTTTATCAATAACTTAACTGTTTTGTGGCCTAGTGGTTAGAGCGTCCGCCTTGGATGCGGGAGGTCGTGGGTTCTATCAACTGTCGAGTCATGCCAAAGACTTACAAAAATAGTACCAAGAGCTACCTTGCTTGGAGCTCAGCATTAAGAGGTTAGTGTTAGGACTGGTTGGCCTGGTGTCAAAATAATGTGACTGGGTGGGACATCATGCTACATGTCTGCGGCATGATGCCCCAGTGCTAGACATCACTATAAACTGCCATACTGCAGGCATCGTAGCGATATGACTAAAAAATTGTTAAAGCTACGTTAAGAATCATAATCACATCACATCAATTATAAATAAATTACAGTATCATACAATATTAGTGAAAGTTAGTGGTTATAGGCAGATACACTTGAAATACTCATTTAGAATGTCAGTTGGCAACATTTCTCTTGTGAAAAAAGTAATGACACTCTTTTAGAAATATCTGCTGGCATATTTCTTTTTGTACAACAAATATATCAATAAAGCTTCAGTCTTGGAAATACGGTTACATGGGTAACGTGTAACATGGCCTGTACAGATGAAAACATTTTGTCTTTCTTCTTCTCTTAACATCTCAGATTTCTGACCCATAAAGATTTGTTATTACCTATTTTAAAATAACGATTGCATCCGGTAACTATGTGCAACAACGAAGTCGAGTCCTTTGCAAAATTTTTCTGACTGATACAGTAAGCATATTAGCTCTATATTATTTGTAACTGGTGTACGCCAAACGTTAAGCGATGTTGAACTTTGGCGCTGGTCAATGTAAGAACATGTGCTCAGATTTATTTTCAAGGTATTTATCTGATTCTATTTGGACTAGAGATGAGTACACAACGAAGTTATTCAAGGCCCAGCCAATTTCTACCTGGTCGGACGAGTAGTTTTAATCAGCATTACTACATGTATAAGTTAGTGCGCAACAGATTTTTTTCTGGTTAACGTTAAGGTTATTAAATAAAATTTTAGTATAGTTTTTTTTTTTTAATACAAAGCTTTGTTCTTTCCTTAATGTAACCCGGATTTTCTATTCCTGAAACTCTGTTATCGTTTTGGGGTTTACTTGCATTCTACTTTTTCTTCATTCATTTTCTTTGGTCTCTTCTTTTTTTTAATATAATCTTACCTGGCTACTTTGCAATTTTAATTATTTTGTAACATATGGTAAACTATTTTGTTACCGATCATACGATTAAATCGTTGTGTGACCTAGATACGATTAAATAGTTGTCACTTATCACACGAATCAATGGTTTGAAGACCAATCCTAAGGTTAAATCCTTGGGTGACCTCTTATAGGATTAGATTGTTTTGTATGCCGTTATACGATCCAAGCGTTTAATCGTAGTGGTTTTCGCAAACTTAATAAAATTAATGCCCATTTATGAAAACTCGCATGTCATGAAGCAAGTTCAAAGGTTATTTTTGTTTTTGTTTTTTTCCTCTTCTCCTTAGCATTTATTTTACTTTTTACGGAAGAAACCACCTAGATCTGAAAGTCTCTTGAGAACTACCACTTTTGTTTTCATAAAATACTTACTAGCCTGGAAAAGATGAAGTAATTAATTTTCTTTTAAATTCATTAATTTGTTTATGGAACTAACTTACATATCATCATTCAAAACATGTGAATAAATTATCTCCGTAAAAAGACAACCTCATAGATATGCTTAGTTCCGACACTTATAATTTCCTCAAAATGATATCTGCATACAATTTAGCAGCAAAGAAGTATAAACAAAAACTTACTAATGAAAATTGCATGTCGCTTATGGACACAATTCAATGAATTTTACACCGTACTGTAACAACAGGACCTGTATAATCCAGCAGAAGCATTCTAATAGTAGAAATATATCATGCCAAGTAGATGATGTAACTTCAGAGGCAATGGCTTGTTAGCTTAAAATCAAAAGTTAGGCTTTACTCAAATAAGACTCAAAGTTAGGCCTTACTCAACCAAGACTCAAAATTAGGCCTTACTCAACCAAGACTCAAAGTTAGGCCTTACTCAACCAGGAAGCCAATATTATGCCTTGCTCGGCTAAAACGATTAACTCAGCAGAGTTAAAGTTAGGCCTTACTCAACAAAGAGTTAAAGTTAGGCCTTACTCAACAAAGAGTTAAGCCTTTCTGAGCAAAGAGTTATAATTATGTCTTACTCAGCTAAAAGTTAAAGTTAGGTCTTCCTCAGAGGTACCATTTAACCTTTCTCAGCTGAGAGTTATAAGACCGTCTGCATCTAAACGTTAAAACTAGGCCGTTCTCAGATAAGAGTTAAAACTAGGCCTTTCTAAGATAAGAGTTAAAGTTAAGGCTTGCTCAGCAAGAGTTAGGCTTTACTCATTTGAGAGTTAAAGTTAGACCCTGCTCAGCCTCAACTAAAAGTTAAAGCCAAGGTTCGCTCAGCAGTGTTCAAGTTAGACTTGCTAACTGAGAGTTAAAGCCAGGATTTGCTCAGAAAATAGTTAAAGTTTAGGAATGCTCAGCCAAAATAAAGAAAATCAACGATAGAGATGAATATATTGACCTCTGCGGTTCTCACAGGTTTAGTTTCCACTTCTGGTCAAAATAGCAACATTTACAGACATTTTACCTCAAAACTGCATTCCTTGCATTTGACTTTCACGCACAGGAAATGCACTGCATAGCCAGTATTGTGGCGACATACCATCAAAACCTTTACATACCTAAAATGGAAAAACAGATCACCGGAATTCACCCAGTCATGAAGAGATCGGGTGATAATTCATTATGAGATCTCTACTTTCAAAATTATAGTAATCTGAAGATACAATCCTCCTGCATCCATCTTTATGTTAATTAAAAGCAGAAGTTAGAAACAGATACTTGAATGTCTTTCATCTTTATTGTGCATGTTGGCATAGTTTCACATATTACTTTATTATGCTGTGCATGTTGGCATAGTTTCACATATTACTTCATTATGTTGTGCATGTTGGCATAGTTAATGCATTACTTCATTATACTGTGCATGTTGGCTTCGTTTCACATATTACTTCATTATAGTTTGCATGTTGGTATAGTTTCACATATTACTTCACTATATTGTGCATGTTGGCACAGTTTCACATATTAATTCATTATGTCGTGTACGTTGTCATAGTTTCACATATAACTTCATTATATTGTGCATGTTGGCAAAGTTTCGCACAATACTTCATTATGTCGTACACGTTGGCAGTTTCACATATTACTTCACTACATTGTGCATGTTGGTATAGTTTTACATATTACGTCATTAAGTCGTGCATGTTGGCATAGTTTCCCATATAATTTCATTATATTGTGCATGTTGGTATAGTTTCACATATTCATTAAGTCGTGCACGTTGGCATAGTTTCACATATAACTTCATTATATTGTGCATGTTGGTATAGTTTCACATATTACTTCACTATATTGTGCAAGTTGGTATAGTTTCACATATTACTTCACTATATTGTGCATGTTGGTATAGTTTAACATATTACTTCATTATATTGTGCATGTTGGCCTATTTTCACATATTACTTCATTATATTGTGCATGTTGGCATAATTTCACATATAACTTCATTATATTGTGCATGTTGGCATAATTTCACATATAACTTCATTATATTGTGTATGTTGGCACAATTTCACATATTAGTTCATTATATTGTGCATGTTAGCATAGTTTCACATATTAGTTCATTATATTGTGCATGTTGGCATAGTTTCACACATTACTTCATCATTATACAAAACATAATGCAGAAGACATAAAAAAGCAAATGAGAATATTACATTAAATCTCTCTCTCTCTCTCTCTCTCTCTCTCTCTCTCTCTCTCTCTCTCTCTCTCTCTCTCTCTCTCTCTCTCTCTCTCTCTCTCAGGTTTGACCTTGTCACTTGCAAATTATATCTCACATTCATTTTGAATATATAATATACCCTTCTTCTTGAAGAAATCACTTACAAACGTCAAAGGTATATTTATTTTAAGTTACAGCTGACGATTAATGGAATCAAATCCATGCATGGTTCCTCTTTTCCAAAACTTTGCAGTAATTTCGTATCATCCGTCTGTTGCTATACACCTTCATGGCACTTTTTGTGAAATATACAATATCCTCAGATGTCTTCGTTGATAATTTTTCTCATCAGAATGTATACATCCATGTTTGTTGGCGATAAGACCTTAATCTGTTTACACATTTACGAAAAAACAGTCCAAAAACAAATGTTAATGGTTTATTTCAAATAGATCAAAATGCAAATATGTCTTACAATTTTCATTTGTTACATAATTTAATATAGCAGAATCATAATATATTACGATCAATCCCATGCCAAAACTATAATGCAACTATAGTCACGTATTAAATCTCATATGAGTCCCCTGTCAGAACCCTTATATAATAAATATAGTCACGGTATTAAATCCCATGAGTCCCCTGTCAGAACCCTTATATAATAAATATAGTCACGGTATTAAATCTCATAGGTCCCCTGTCAGAAATCTTACATAATAAATATAGTCAAGGTATTTAATCTCATGAATACCCGGTCAGAACCCTTATATAATAAATATAGTCAATGTATTAAATCCCATGAGTCAGACTGTCAGAACCCTTATATAATTTAGTCACGGTATTTAATCTCATGAGTCCCCTGTCAGAACGCTTCTATAATAAATATAGTCACGGTATTAAATCTCACGAGGCCTCTTTCAGAACTTTTATGTAATATATTAAATCTCATGAGTCCCCTGTCAGGACGCTTATATAATAAATATAGTCACGGTGTTAAATCTTATATGAGTCCCCTATCAGAATGCTTATATAATAAATATAATCTCGGTATTAAATCTTATATGAGTCTCCTGTCAGAACTATTACATAATAAATATAGTCACGGTATTAAATTTCAGGAGGCCTCTTTCAGAACTCTTATATAATAAATATAGTGACGGTATAAAATCTCACGAGGTACCTGTCAGAACCCTTATACCATAAATATAGTCACGGTATCACTCATGTATTCGACTTTTTTCTCGCATGTGAAATCACAGATCTCGTACAAGAGTTATATCACGCGTACACCACATGTCCTTGCAAATATTATTTCATATGAGACGTGCTCACATTTTCTGTCTTATTCCAAGCATATTGCAAATACATTTCACTTCTTAGTATTCAATTTGTTAGTACTCAATTTATTAGTACTCAGGCTGACTTGCTGTGCATTATTGTGATGTGCTGATCTGTTATATGTGAAAAAACAGTTGTATTTCAATCTCGTTTAACAATGTGTCATACTAGTAAGTCCCGTACAAACTTGCGTATTCTTTTTATCTCGTATCCGACCCACGTCATAATCAGAATCTGTATATGTCATCTGCAGTATCCTTCTGTTTCATCTTGAGTATCCGTGAACCTCAGTTTGGGGATCTATTTCAAGTTGTTGACATGGATCCTTCCTGTCGATTATGATGTTAACATTTATTTATGGAGGCTCCAAGTTTCTTCACTGCAAATATAAAACATACAAGACGAGTTCTAATTTTGAATTTTGCCCGCTGATTACAAAAGAAAGGAACAATTATTAAATAAGACATGAAAAAAATGTAAATATTGTGAATGACGTGTTCTTTTGACGGTATTTACTCCTTTATAGGTCGAGGCAACTCCAAACAACAAAGATCCAGATATCCTGTAGCATAATGCTCCTGCATATTACTCCTAACAAACTGCGCATACCTTTTCTTACGGAGCATAATGCAATTTGCAGTTGGGCTTAGTTATAGGCAAATATTAATTGTATTTATTTTGACCAAGCGTGCGATCTAAGATGCTGAGTTATCGCAATTCGCCATTCCATTCAGCAGATTGTTCAAGGATTGAAAGTGTCAATTCAAATGTTTAGCTTCTCTGGTTATACGTCCTTCACAGCATGTGACAGATTTTGTAATATACATAGAAATCATGAATAAAACGAAAGTTGTGGATTCCTGTTGCTCTTTACTATCATCATATTTGTTATTTGATTATACCATGTATCCAGTAATTTGAGACATTATAATGAAGTAGGCTCACTTACACCCACTTGTAATTTTCGGGAACTCATTTCTGCCACTAAACAGGATGGAACTGTATGTATGTATGTATGTATGTATGTATGTATGTATGTATGTATGTATGTATGTATGTATGTATGTATGTATGTATGTATGTATGTATGTATGTATGTATGTATGTATGTATGTATGTATGTATGTATGTATGTATGTATGTATGTATGTATGTATGTATGTATGTATGTATGTATGTATGTATGTATGTGAGCAATGTAAACTTAGGAGGTTACAATAAGGAGTAGGAGTAGTTTATACATTATCAATATAACTGAACTTTGTTGACAGGACTTTGTAATTTTAAGGTCTTTTCCAATCCGGTATTACTGCAAGGTAGCATGATTTTGACTCGAAGCAATACGCCTGTTATCAATTGGTGGGTGGTGATGTAACTGACTCCTTGTCAAAAGACTAAATAGTTCGGCTGCTAAGGATTGCTTGAGGCATGAATTCTACGCAACCATTAGTTGGCTTATTATTTTTCTATAAAGCAAAGCATAGTCTATGTTGTACTTTATGACTGCACAAGAATAAATTCAAAATTAACCCAACTCAAAATTGTCGGAACGTTTGAAATTTGGAGAACATGGAATTTTAGGGTCAGTAAATGGTTTGGTTTAGTGTATTTTAAAAAATGTAACTTCCCAAAAATACACAGCGGTAACTGACACCGACACAAACTGACCCAATTGTAGAATTCAAAAAAGAGCCCTTTCGGTCGCCAGTACAGCATGTTATCCACTGAGCCATCGCGGTTCCTCCACAATTGCTGCACATAAAGCGGATTATATAAAGTGCATATATGACTCAATTTTGTTTTCATTTTTATTTACCATCTGATCTTTCGTTCAGATTTTATCAATTTTCACGGAAGAGCTGAAATCAGTCTAGCGCAGTATAAGGAATCATTCGCTAGTCAATGCAGCAAATATGAAATAGAACGCAGTAAATGCTTCAAATGAGAGTAGTTTCTCCCCACCTCGCTCTAGACCCTCCAATCTGGAGCTTTTAAACTAGTTAGTATGCGTATAGCATTTTTTCCATCGCTATCGTAGAAACGATATTAAACACTACTAATTTATTGTACACATACGAGTACTTTCGTGAAAGAATTCTGAGGAATCTTAATCAGCGTGCACAAATGATAACAATGTCATTTTCAATGTTTTAAAATTTAAATACTGATACGAAAATATATTTAAAAAAACTAACACTATATATATATATATATATATATATATATATATATATATATATATATATATATATATATATATATATATATATATATAGGCAGTAAACGGTTTGACTTTTAACACGGCGTTCCTAATGCATGCATTGCGTCTAGCAATTTTGGGAAAATTATTCTTTTCTAACGGCAGTTAAGCTCGGACGATGGTTACTGTTAAGTAAAAAGCCACTTACCCTCTTGCCCTGTTGTTATTATTATCCAGTCATCATATTCACTCTCGTCATAGAAAGATAAACTCGGCAGGCGAGATCGAGATCCGGATTCCATTTGTGTGGCCTGCGATATGACCTTTGTAGGCATCTTTGTGGAACTCGCACGACGTTCTGTAAAAGGCTTGGCAAGTCGTATGCTAGTGGAATTGTACGACGAATTTGTGACACTAACATTACGACCAAACGTAGAAACAGGAGAGTCAGGGAGGTCGTCTTGATGGCACAGTGGCATTTTGTCAACCTCGGGGTAGTAATACAATCTATCCTTGTGTGTGGCTACGTTGTCTTCGTTGTGGGAAATAATTATCCAATAATCATCTGAAAGCTCGAAATTTCTGGAGCAAATTAATCCCTCCTCCTCCTCAGTGCTAATTACTAACCAGTTTTGGTCATCACCTGGACTTTCTTTGGTCTCCGTGTGCCTTATTATTTTCTGAGTATCCATCTCATAAAATCGAACACGTGTTATTGACTTATTCATCTTTTTCATCATATTCTCATCCTCTTTTGCGCTTCTGTGTCGTGCACTTAACGTACGATTTTTCTTTTCAGCGTGATGGAAAGGGCCTCTGTAACTTTCTTCTTTCTCGGTTTGGTATGATCTTGTGTATTGGTCTGCATGTGCTGTCGGTACAATAATATCTCCTTCCAACATTAAATCTTCAAGTTTGTTAGATCCACCGTGGTAGTCGAATCCACATTCATTTGCAAACAATCTTCGAACCACGGATTTGCGACTTTTCTTCTCAGCACACCCATCCTTGCTAGCTTCTTGTCTAGCTCTATGGTCTTCCTGGTGTTTTGCTGTCAATGCAATATTGATATCTCCTTCCAACATTAAATCTTCAAGTTTGTTAGATCCACCGTGGTAGTCGAATCCACATTCATTTGCAAACAATCTTCTAACCACGGATTTGCGCTTTTTCTTCTTAGAGGTTTCCTCACTCGTCTCAGCACGCCCATCTTTGCTAGCTTCTTCTCTAGCTCTATGGTCCTCTTGGTGTTTTTCTCGAGCGGGTGACTTAAGACCTCTTTTCTTTGGCGCAGAATGAATGCCTGGAAATGGTCTCTTCCTCAAATGAGATCGACCAAAAGTCATAGGCATACGACATTTGTCAGACTTTAATCCAGTAATCATCCAAGAATTCTCGTGAAGTTTACTGTCAGGGGTAAATTTCGTGATAGGAGTCTCAAAAAGGTAAATGTTTTCATCACTTTCTTGATCGCAAGTGTCGAGTATCCAAATCTCGTAATAGAAACATAAATTCGGCAGGCGAGATCGAGGTCCGGATTCCATTTGTGTGGCCTGCGATATGACCTTTGTAGGCATATTTCTGGAACTCGCACGACGTTCTGTAAAAGGCTCGGCGAGTCGTATGCTAGTAGAATTATACGACGAATTTGTGACACTAACATTACGACCAAACGTAGAAACAGGAGAGTCATGGAGGTCCTCTTGATGGCACAGTGGCATTTTGTCAACCTCGTGGTAGTAATACAATCTATACTTGTGTGTGGCTACGTTTTCTTCGTTGTGGGAAATAAGTATCCAATAATCATCTGAAAGCTCGAAATTTCTGGAGCAAATTAATCCCTCCTCCTCCTCAGTGCTAATTAC
Source organism: Potamilus streckersoni (assembly GCA_016746295.1). Lineage (NCBI taxonomy): Eukaryota > Metazoa > Mollusca > Bivalvia > Unionida > Unionidae > Potamilus > Potamilus streckersoni. The sequence goes on along the minus strand of JAEAOA010000271.1, from coordinate 536,573 downwards.
TAACCAGCTTTGGTCATCGCCTGGACTTTCTTTGGTCTCCGTGTGCCTTATTTTTTTCGGAGTATCCATCTCATAAAATCGAACACGTGTTATTGACTTATTCATCTTTTTCATCATATTCTCGTCCTCTTTTGCGCTTCTGTGTCGTGCACTTAACGTACGATTTTTCTTTTCAGCGTGATGGAAAGGGCCTCTGTAACTTTCTTCTTCCCCGGTTTGGTATGATCTTGTGTACTGGTATGCATGTGCTGTCGGTACAATAATATCTCCTTCCAACATTAAATCTTCAAGTTTGTTAGATCCACTGTGGTAGTCGAATCCACACTTATTTGCAAACAATCTTCGAAACACGGATTTGCGACTTTTCTTCTTAGAGGTTTCCTCACTCTTCTCAGCACACCCATCCTTGCTTGCTTCTTGTCTAGCTCTACGGTCTTCCTGATGTTTTCCTCGACCGGCTGACATAAGACCTCTTTTCTTTGACGCAGAATGAATGCCTAGAAATGGTCTCTTTCTCAAATGAGATCGACCAAAAGTCATAGGCATACGACATTTGTCAGACTTTAATCCAGTAATCTTCCAAGAATATTCGTGAAGTTTACTGTCATGGGTAGATTTCGTGATTGAAAGGGTCGCAAGAAAGAAAACATTTTCATCAAATTCGAGCAAAAATTCCATTCCAGCTTTCTCGTGGCAGTTAAACTTAGCAGTTGAGGAGGTCATTTTTAAAGGTCCTGGACTGACGGTTAAACGCATCATGAGTGGTGACCTTTTCACAAAACAATCTGCATCCTTGTTCTCTGTCGAACTTATGGATGGCTTCGACTCCTGTCTGGACTCAGTCAACCTTTCATTTCCATCGGGTAGTCCGCTGTCCTCTTCTATTCTGCCAGGAAAACTGAAACGAAAATTCCGAGAGAAAGCTTGAAGCTTGTAATTTGTGCTTTTATGCTGCTTTCCAGGAATAACGTATACGCTAGCACAAAAGTAAATAGGTACAAAATAAACAAGCTTTGTAAATTGTAACAAAATAATTTATTTCCCTACAAAACAAGGTAAATATATAAAATAGGACTTATGGATTGTGAATATATACCAAGCATTATTACTATTCTAAAAGTATAAGACCTATCACTAAAAGTTCTAATTTGAATCCAGGATCTAATTTCGATGACGTTTTAATATGACGTCGTTGTACTGATAGCAACAGTTCCTCGTTGAAATACAATTTATAAAATCCTCTTTATAGTTCCAGAATAAATTTCCACTTTAGGTCATGACCAAATTTTTTATAGAGAATATGAATTATTAAATCCCAAAAATGGATAAACTTCAGAACAATCTGGCATCATCAATTAAAAGCACCTTGAACTCTAAGGTGCATGAATCCGACTCAAAAATCTACAAGAAAATGGCTGTTTTAAGCTACGATTTTAGATTTTAGATCACGTGGTGGCTCATGTGGAGGAAATTACTAATTTAAAAGCGCAATTTTATATTTTAAAAAATGTTATTTATCACGTTTGCTAGAATAGCCCTATCTAAAAAAGAGATTCTTGCGCTAGAAATGAATAATATAAAAAAAAAACTGTTTACAACATGGGTAACATGTAAGCCGAACATGACCTTCGTAATAGCCAATCATTTCCATTAAATAATTACAAATATTTCAACCAAGTTGAACTAAAAATAGTGATGAAGCAACTGTTACATACTAATCAAATCATGTGAATTTTTCGAAAAGAAATTTAAATTCAATGAAAATTATTACTAAATAAAATATAATTAAAGAAAAATAAAATTTAAAAAATTAAAACTAACACACGAGTAATTTAATTACATATATGTAACAGCAGTCTTTGATTTTTTTTTAATATCTTAAATACACTTTATACTGAAAACTGCTGCATTCACTGTACAGAATGTCTACAAGTATACAATGGTTTCTGAAATGATGTCCTCTTAAAGCACTTATACTTTGGATGGAGATGTTCATTACGACATGTTTAACAGTATTTGTTACACTTACCTAGTATGCGCTCATTCAACTGGATGGGGTTTAAAATATGCCCGTCATATAAAATAACTGTTTGGACGTGAAAAGCACATAGCCTTAATGTAAGAAAAGGGCTGAAGAAATACGTACCTTGTAAACATAAACTCATCGTCCCAGTGGAATTCGTTGTCATCAGTGGAATCAAATGCCTCGGAGATGAAAACGTCGTTCTGAAATAGACAAAAGTCCTTTTGGATAGAGATAACTTTACCACCGAAGATAAGTGCTACGAAATTCAAAAATGCTATGATCTCACAGTAACGCCATCAAACTGGAAATACCAAAACTAACCTCGAGAAATTCGGATTAAAACAAAAAAGGCGTAAAGTAAAATTTGGGTTCAGCTAAACCTTCAGAGATCTGTAAAGCAAACAATTTAAAATCATTGTTGTTTTTTATTGTCCTTTACGAGGAGCAGTATGTATGTATGTATGTATGTATGTATGTATGTATGTATGTATGTATGTATGTATGTATGTATGTATGTATGTATGTATGTATGTATGTATGTATGTATGTATGTATGTATGTATGTATGTATGTATGTATGTATGCTCATTTTCTTATTCTACCCAAGATATAAATATATAAATAAAAATACACAATAAGAAACAAAGTAACTGAATGTATGCAGTATTCCACACTAAATGCACAAGTGTAATTGATTCATTACATAACTACATTATTAATTCGCACGTAACTCCAACCAGACAGATTTGAAGTGGTAAAGCAATAGACGTAAGTTTCGAAAGAAAATAGCTTGAAATTTGGAGTAATATTTCTAATGAATGCGCATTACAACAACTTTCCATTTGATCTGGAAAGAATTCGGGGGGGGGTATTTTTGTCGATTCTACTCAATTTCGTGATTATGTTCTAGAATTATCAACATGAAGTAACTTACATTGGATTGGCAGAGTCCGCCAATTTAATCGTATTGAAGTGTGTTAATATCGGCATGCGCGCTTCTGCTTTCTGTCATTGAATGATTTAGATCATAATGTCTAAAAATATGAAGTCTTTCTATTGCAATTATCTAAAAGACGCTGTAGAATTTAATATTTGTTTCAATCTGAGTGCAGTAAGGAGGATGTAACCGTACTTGGAATATACTTGAAATTACAGTACAATTTCGAACTGTGTAGTCAACCTTTAGAACCCATGAGATGGATCATGTAATTCGGATTTGCAGAACTACGAAAGTACATTTGAGGAAATTCAGGATGCAAAATATTAAAAAATATTTATGCCATTTTCATTTCTAGCTTAAGAGGGCAAGACAGCTCATGTGCTATAAATTTCATGTTTTTGTATTGACCCTGATTGCGTCGGTAGCTAACCTAAATCTGATACATTGTATCAAAAAGTTAACGCGAAATTTGTTTTGTTTGCAATAGAAAGCAGTTCCTTTATTTGCGTGCATCCAGTATAAAGTCAGCGCGAGGGTGCAATATCGCGACATACTGAATGATTCTGACAATGTAAAGTAAACGGAGAAAAGAAAAGACAAGCATAATATATATATATATATATATATATATATATATATATATATATATATATATATATATATATATATATATATATATATATATATATATATATATATATATATAAAGATGAAGTTTAATATACTTTTTAAATGATATTGCCCTTAATAGTTTGTGGGATATTAAACTACACAAAAGGACACCCGCTGAACGGTTTGGCTATTTAAGCAAAACTCTTTTCTTTTTTAACATGAAGACTAAAAAGTAGAGAAATATATATATATATATATATATATATATATATATATATATATATATATATATATATATATATATATATATATATATATATAGAGAGAGAGAGAGAGAGAGAGAGAGAGAGAGAGAGAGAGAGAGAGAGAGACGCCAGTACCCAGTACCCAGTACCCAGACGCCAAGTGTATTATTATAAGGCTCCGTGGCAGGTAAAAGCTATTCCAGTAAGAAGTTCCAGTTGAAATTTCGGTGTCGTATGTCGAGAACTCCAGTGTCACGTGTTGCAACAAATTTCATGTCAAAGTTCCATTCAGATCGAGATTTTAGATTTAATATGTTAAATTATATAATGGGTGATTTCTTATGTCGACGTTTTACAGTGTATATTTTGACTTACAAAACGGAAGTTGAAATTTCAATATCATATGTTGATATGATATCAATATCCTAATTCACACGTTGTAGATAACTGTTTAGTTCTATTTCATATGGCGAGTATTTGGTTTTCATCTGTTGAATTTAAAAATAATGCAGTCCGTTCACGAGAGCAACCTCTAGTGAAGAAATTCATTAACTCTCGATCTGTGAATGGTAATTTTCAAACTGTTGTTGTTGTTGTAGGGTTTAACGCCATTTTTCAGCACAAGATAGGCTATACATGGCGGCCAGGAGTAATGGTGGAGGAAGAACCCTGTAAAAACCTAGGGAAGAACCACAGACTCACGAGAAGCTACTGGCAGTCTTTCTCACTTACCCACGTTAGCCGAGTCTGGACTCGAACTCACGCAGACAGAGATGGTATGACAGTGATCCATAACGGTCAGCGCTTTAGACCACTCGGCCACTTGGGGCCTCTAATTTTCAAACTGTAAATGCATGAAATGTAATGGCGTTTCATAATTGAATACACGAATGATATATCTTAATACTCTGTATTATTTTGAATTGTTAAAATGGACGTTGTGTAATGTTTTTTAACACCAACACATCATTTCATGTTATAAAATAGTACTTCTAACAAAGCAAAATAAAATGTCCAACCACAGCTGTGTAATTTAACATATAGTCTAAATCTCAACATACGACATGAAACTTTCAGCACAATCAATGTGATTCAACATGATAAATTGAAACTCTCGATATATGACATTAAAATTTCAACAAACGCCATGTAATTCAGAAGATACAATCTAACAACTCCCGACATTGATCATCGATATTTCAGCCAGCGCTTTGTAATTCAACAGATGAAAGCCAAATACGCAGCATATGTAATGGAACTTTCAATATAACCTCTATAAACCAATACGTGAATTTGGAATTCTCAACGTGTGACATTGAAATTTCAACAACCGCCGTGTAATTCAAATGACACAATTTAAAACCTCAACATATAAAATATAATCTTTCAACTACTACTGTTTAATTCAACAAATGCAATAAAAAAAATCTCGACCTAGAAAATGGAACTTTATTTGCATGCAATTTAATCCCACAAAAGATTTTGGATTGCTCGACATACGACATTGAAATTTCAATTGCAACTTTCTCATTGGACAAACCTTTGTCCTCTACGGCACCTCATATATATGTACCCTATCGATGTTTGATGAAGTTTCTCATTGGGTAAAGAATTTTAATTGCCTCGGCATCAAATGACCTACTTGCATTAGAGTACCTTAAAACATCCAATATATAAAGCAAAGGCTGCATTACTTCGCCAAGGAACAATCGCGAATACACGTTCAAAGTCGTATGCTGTTGATGGAATATTCAGTACTTTTGTTTAATATTGCGCATGCACGGCTGCGAGCTCTAATAGATCTGGATTTATTTTGGATTAATCTTGATCATTCGATGCAAGGAACTAAGCTATTTCCCTTTGGGCAGACATCTTGACGCTTGCTTGTCGCACACGCTATGGTTGATTTTAACTATTATTCCGATTGACTTTGAATAGGTTGAGGCTAGGAAGTGAGCCTTTAATTGTTTAAGAAGGAATAAAACATCAAAACAGAAGTGTGCTTTTGAGAAAAACGCCTGAGAAAATTTTTTGAATTTCCGAAAATCCAGTCTTTATTTAAACGCATTCAAACTAAAAACTCTTCATAATCTACGAAAACCTGCTGTTGCTGTTGGTCTTAACGCCATTTTTCAGCACACGATAGGCTATTCATGGCGGCCAGTATTAATGGTGGAGTAAGAAACCGGGAAATCGCCGGAAAGAACCACCGACCCACGAGAAGCTACTGGCAATCTTTCTCACATATCCACATTCGCCGAATCCTAGATTCGAACACACGCAGACAGAGGTGAGATGGCAGTGATCCGTAATGGACAGCGCTTTAGACCACTCGGCCACTCGGGGCCCCGTCGGAAACCTGCAGTTAGAAATGTCGCACACGCTATGGTTGATTTTAACTATTATTCCGACTCAGTTTGAATCGGTTGAAGCTAAGAAGTGATCCTTTAATTGTTCAAGGAGTAATAAAACTACCAAGCAGAAGTGTGCGTTTGAAAAAACACCTGAGAAAAAAAATTAATTTCCAAAATTCCAGAGTCTTTATTTAAACGTATTCAAACAAAAATCTCTTCATAAACTACGGAAACCTGCAGTTAGAAATGTCAAAATGCAATTTATGATGTGCAATGCCTTCTGGCTTGTCTTGATTTTAAGACAAAGGTATAACTAAGACAATAAGGTAAATACAAGCATACACATAAAACCTTCATTTCGTTACAAGATAATCGAGCTTTTGTTGTAAACGGTCATCGCATGCACATTGAATAACGAAGTAAAATATGCAATGTTTATCCATACACTATCTGTGGACAAACATTTATCAAAAATCAAGAAAGACAAATACTGAGCTGGGTGAACTAAATAGATAATCATAATACAGAAAATTATCCAAGGACATGTAATGTTTCACCGTGTTAAATTTACGAAATATTTCGGCTAGGCAGTGCATTTGCACGTTTATCCTCTTGTTAAAATGCCACCATAGGAAAAACCTAAGACAATCGTTGATTTTTCTGTAGTATATTTTGATCATCATATATGCAACGTCTGACGAAACATGCCAATGCAGAGGCTCTCGCTTCAGAGGCGAACACACAGACTTTATGACAATGATGGTCATTTTTGCCCCTAGCCCATGTTCTGTCTTGAATATAAAATATTTTGTAACGTGTATATATTGCAATAAGCTATTACACAACATACAGACAAAAGGACAGAAATGCTACTTACTGACTCAGCAAAGAGACGGAATGAAATCTCCTCCAATGCGCCTATCAATTTCAGATTTCTAGCACAATCATCCTTTAATAAAAAAAAGAAATAGGGAAATTATATAAGAGCCGAGTACGACTTTAATTTCTTTAACCTGTATGATAGTATTGTTTGTATGTATATATATATATATATATATATATATATATATATATATATATATATATATATATATATATATATATATATATATATATATATATATATATATATATGTGTGTGTATGTGTGTGTGTGTGTTCTAGACTGAGTGATTTTGCCACTGGTAATAAATCAGTAGTGTTTCTTTGCACTGCATTGTTTAATTACACATTTGACAATAGATTATTTCATTGGTGAATCCCTAATACCATCCGATACAATGCAAAATTATGTTACATTTACCAACCCCTAATTCCATCCGATACAATGCAAAATACCGTTACAATCACAAAACCTTAATCCCATCTGATTTAATGTAAAATTATGTTATATTCATTAATCCATAATTCTATTCGATGTAATGAAAATTCAGTCATATTCATTAATCCATAATTCGATTCGATGTAATGAAAATTCGGTCATATTCATTAATCCATAATTCGATTCGATGTAATGAAAATTCGGTCATATTCATTAATCCATAATTCGATTCGATGTAATGAAAATTCGGTCATATTCATTAATCCATAATTCGATTCGATGTAATGAAAATTCGGTCATATTAATGCACTGTATATCATTCCCCCCATTTCATTGCGTAGACATGATCAGATGAACATGTACTATTTATTGCATCCTTGGACAGATAGCAAATATATATTTTAACTTATCTTTAATCATAATATTTGTATTTGGACGGGTTTGCCTCCTTCAAGTCCTAACCTAACCAAGGACAGTGAGTAAGCGCCGAATGTGCAGATTACCAACTCTCAATAATCAGATGTCAAATATTGTTTTGATGCGTGCTGACAATTTCAAGGTGACTAGGTGATAATTTTTAAAAATGTAACTTTTGCACATTTCTTTTGACATGTGTGTGTGTGTTTATTTTTAATGCAGCTTAACAATTCTTCAGTCATATCGCTACGATGTCTGCACTGTGAGAGTTTATATTGATGTCTGATACTGAGGTGTCGTGCCGCAGACATGTGGCAGCTATTAGTACCATTTTAAAAAGTTTTTGGTATGACACGACCGGGGTTCAAATGCACGACCTCTCGCATCCGAAACGAATGCTCTAACCACTAGGCCACATGTAATATTTCGAACAACTGCTCTCGTTTGTAATGATAGGACACATGGACACCCGTAAAAGGCATTTAGCATTTTGAAACCATTTGATAATTACTGCTTGGAACATAATTAAATGGATGAAAAGAGGGATCTTAAATAATTTTTAAGCGTTGGCTTATCAAAGATTGCATAGATGCAAGGTAAAACTTGGATGACATGTTAGCAGAAGCAAACATGTGAGTGGACGCAATACTAGTTATATCAAGATTTTGAAATCTTTAATTATCAACATATATATGGCTTTATGGTGCAAGCAAAGATAAAAATAGTTCTTTATTGTAAAATAAAATAAATTCGATTAGTTAAAAGCCTATATTTTTTACCATATCTTGTAGTCATAGTTTGGGGCAAGGTCAAATTCCCCAAGGACATGTTCTATTCTCCGGTCAGTTTGCCTCTGACAGGTTGACTTTTACAAATTTTGTTAAACCTTGCATATGCGTGATATAAAATCAAAGTAAAACAAGACAACAAACCTACTGCGAATCAACGATTTTTTTTCCAACTTTTGATTCCGAATATTTAAACAGATCAGAAACACACTTACAGCTGAGTCAAAAATAGTGGCCCCCCCCCTGCTCAAATCACATACACATGGTTTTCTGTGCGTAATTGATACAGCTCCTAAGACCTGGTTCATAATCAGCGAAACTATGTAGAATCGACAAAAGAAAACAAAATCAATTCATCCAATACCAACTGGAAATTTTGTTGCAATGTGCATTCATTCACAATATGATTCAAACTTTCAATTTTAAGTAGACCAAAACAATTTTTTTAAAGTTATGTCGAATGCTCGACTAAGTTAAAATTTTGCTGGGCGGAGGTATGTGCGCACAATGATATTGTTGTGTATTGAATTATCTGCGCTTTTTTTATGTAAGTATGCAGCATAACGTCTATTTCTTTTTTTTAATGTAATTCTTTTCATGTAAGTAAGCCTTATATAGAATATGAAAATGAGCTCATATAGCATACATCCGAAGGAAAAACAAACGTTAATGTACATACAATTGCAGTTATTTCAAATAATGGAGTAGTGATGTAACAAATACTAAAAATATTTCTGATACATATTAGGAGTATGAATAGCAAAATTTTACTGTACAAGGAGTGACTTGTTCAGACGATATGACTCTTTAAATATATTTTAATGTAAACATTCACCAAATTTGGCAAATCTCCTAACCTGTCTTTTCTATGACATTTATACATAACATTTCCAAAGTTTCTCTTTAAATATCTTTTAAAAATGTAAATATGTTCAATAGTTGTAATTTCTGTCCACTTAAGTGCTAAAAGTTGGGTCGATGAAACTCTCTCTATTAATGTAAAACCTCACCAAATTTTGCAAATCTCCTAACCTGTCTTTTCTATGATATTGATACATAACATTTCCCAAGTTTCATAGCAACTAATAGCTTTGTATCAATTGCTGGAATAGTGATTCCATAGTACATCTTCATTCGTGATAACGACACTATTTACCATGCTTCAATGCAATCCATTTAATATACGGGACTAACGAGATTGTCTCATACACCATCTTATGCTTCAAGTCAAGAAAAGCCAACAAACCTACCAGATTTGAGGGAGACAAGTGTTTTTTCGCAATCTCGACTTGACCTAGGTGAAATTAGTATTCCCAGTATCTTTCTCCTCCAAATAAATTAGACTCATTTTTGGCTTATCAAGAGATCCTTCTAATCAAGTGTCAGGAGAATGCATCAAAAACCGCGCTAATAAACTTGTGTCCCTGTAGGAAAGACGGACGGATAGTGGGATTACTATATAATCCTGCCTCTACTGGCTCCACCTATGCCAGGAATAGTCTTCTTCACGGTCCGTCCGTGCTTATTGGCACGTGTTAGGGTCTGACTTTGGCATACAATAATTCGCTATGCAAAACATAATTTCACACTTTTTTTCGGGTGCTAGCCTTTGAAGCGGACGGATGTGTTTCTTGGAGCTCCCGCCACAGACGAAGAACAAAAAAAGAAATAAGAACAAAAGAACCAGAGACTTTACTATTAGATACAACAATAGTAAAAGAAGAATTCAACTACAAAAGAAGAAAGAAGAAAGTAGATAGCTGCTGATCCAGTATACACCAAAATACTGTGTTTCCATTGTTGTTCTACAACAATGGGAAAGTGAAAAGATTATTAATATCAATTTGCCATACATTGGGCTCAATTTTGGCTATTCTGAGCCCTCATTGACAATACAACCGCTGGCCCTGAAAGGAACGATTGGTTTTAAATAATTATCCAAACTATCCCAACAAATACCAAATTGAGATCTCAAACTTGAAAGGGGTACCTGATACCACCAAATTTGACATATTTTTCGGAAACAAAAAGTACGCATAGTACACTAAAACAGCTAAACTCTAAATTGGATAGAAAATTTCACAACTCAGGAATATTTGAAACGTATGAGGCTTACACATGTTTGGCAATAGTTAGGGACGCCACCCCCAAAAGGCAACGGGACACACCTGATCATTAAAGTTTAAACAGGTTTTGCTTGCTGCTGTTGTGTTTTGGTGTATTTTGGTTGCTGGGACCACGCAGAGGAGGAGGACGGACACTACCAAAGAGAGATACCAAAACGAAGGGAGAGCACCCTGGGCCGCCACCAATTTCCACACAAAGAGTTGCTTTCTGTAGTGCCACAGAAAGGATTATAGCTTTCAAACGCCTAGACCTGGGGTATAACCTGCAAAACTACGAATTTTGGCTTGAAGTGGTGGCGATCGAGTCGTTACCTTTTCCTGGTGCTGACTGGGCGGTATTCACACTGTGCGAACAACGGATATTAAAAACAAGTGTCAAGGGTCTATAAGGACAAGCGTTCCGAAACTAACACCTAAGCAATGGGGCGAAAAATGCCCACGCGCCGGGGCAAAAAACAGTGTTCAAGCACTGGGCCACAGAGAGCTCTGCGATCATAGGGGAGAGGCTCTAGTCCTTTTCAGGGCTATAACAAATCGTAAAACACAACAGTGTAAACTCGACTATAAACCATAGACATTAGACATACATTCACTATACTATAATAATAAAAGAATATCTCTCTCTCTCTCTCTCTCTCTCTCTCTCTCTCTCTCTCTCTCTCTCTCTCTCTCTCTCTCTCTCTCTCTCTCTCTCTCTCTCTCTCTCTCTTAAGTATTCAACTGTGATAAATAGCTTCTGCTTAACGTATGTCGTTCAGTAGCTATTAACTCAATAAGATAATCTTGCTGGAAAAGAGATACATACCCGTAAGAATGATTCTATAGCTTCCTCTGTCCGCTTTATTAGATATTTCCTCACCACAATACTGTGTGAACGTTTTAAATCCAACTCCATTTTGAATATAAAACTGTCCTTTTGGTACTACGTCGATTCTCTTTAGTCTTCAAGTTCGATTTGCTAACTGTTCAACCGTCCGTTTTATCGACTGACCAGCTAAATGCCTATGGCTAGGTTTAGCTTTCGAAACGGCAGACCTAATACTACTAATGTTACGCAACGATTGCAACTACTTCCAATAACCTGGCGCGCCTGGGTCCTTATCCGCCGAGACCCGAGGAAAGGGGATGTTATCTGCCACTCAATGAACCGTAAAATTTCTCCGCGAGATAAACGGAGAAGATAGCTTCTTTCCGGCCTTCAATTAAGCCACTATCTTGACATCTATTAAAAAAATAAGTATTAGTAGTGGTCACAACGGAACAAGTGACAATGAGTATCTTTGCTCTAAAGAAACTGCCGAGGAAACGTCAACACTAGATCAAATTATGGTATCTAAAATGCACAGATTTAAGAAAAAGCGGATGTAATTAACTGCTCTAAAATGTACGTAAATTAGGAATGACATTAGCTGGGGAAAAAAGAATATTTAGAAAAGTAATAGATTTTTATACTATTCATTTAATTTGATATGATAACGATTTTGCGCAAAGTGAAGTCAGATAAATTCTATATATTTTTATGTCATTAATGGTGTGCGGCAAGGACGTGTTATCCACCAACTGTTTTCATGTATATTAATTTATATATTGATGATCTCAATTTTGATTTTAATTGGTCTTATATGAAACATTGAGAGCATATTTATGAATAATCAACTTTACTGATATTTCTGTACGATGCCCATACATTAGTGAATTACGAGTGTTATTAATAACATGTGAGTGTTTCGCATATGCAGATAATTTCGAGTGTGTCACAACAAATAAAACAATGTATGCATGTGCCTCAAACCAAAAAAATCTGGAGAGGAAATGTGACTATTCTAGAATCTAGGCTATGCGTAGAAAAGTTGTTTGTGAATATGTACCCGGAGCATAACATTCGTTTTGATTTGAGAAGGAGAGTGAAATACAATTACAACATCGCTCTAACGGTCATCAAGCAAGTTTGTTGTTTTTTTTAAAAAATCTAGAAACATGTTTTATATATGTAACAGCTTTTTAAATCCTTTTCAAAACCTATTACATGAATTTGAATTGTGTTCCTCTCTGATCCAATTTTTAACGTTATGCAATGACGCGGTTCAATGTCGGTTACAGCAATGGGTTTAGATGGTTTATGATTATCGAAAGAGAATGTTGGTGAATAACAATGTTTACAGCCTGTATGTTTTGTTTAGAAAGAATGTGTATTCCTTTACAGGGCCGACAAAACCGGGAGGGGGTCAACAGGGGATATATCCCCAGGGGTCCTGGTCAGTAAGGGGGCCGGGGCCAAACAACACTTTTTAATTTTATAAAAGAAACATTTTATTTGAACAAGAACTATGTAAGGCCCATGTGTTTCTTTCCTTCAGGGCGCGTGATCGCAATCTACGGCCCTGTTCATTTAGTATAAAATCGCTAGTAATAATCTTGGAAGCTGTGATTCACTTTACATGCTGCCGTAATTGATCAATAAGTGATCGTTGGAACTTCTTGTTGTATTAATATATCTTTGTAGAGTTGCTGGTTTTCACCTGATGATGATGATGATGATGATGATGATTATGATGATGATGATGATGATGATGATTATTATTATTATTATTATTATTATTATTATTATTATTATTATTATTATTATTATTATTATTTCTGCATTCAAATCGATAGTAATAATGCGAATATGTATATAGTAAATGCTTATGTATGTATGTATGTATGTATGTATGTATGTATGTATGTATGTATGTATGTATGTATGTATGTATGTATGTATGTATGTATGTATGTATGTATGTATGTATGTATGTATGTATGTGTTAATAGAAAACACAATTACCGGAGGATCATCTTTTACAGTGTTTCTGAAGGATGACAAGAGGAAACGATCTTCCTGTTTGCGTATATTACCTTACATTGTGATTCACTTGCCATTTATCTTTTTACCGCTAATTTTTCCATATTATCTTTATATAATATTTCTTCTTTCCATATTTCAAAGGTCAATACATAAGTATATTTTAACTTTTTTGATATATTATGTATTAAGACTTTGGTTGTTGGGGTGGGTGGGTTAATGTAACTTTTCAGTCATTTCTCAGTGCACAATAGCCTGTACGTGGTTGCCAGAAAATCTGGCACAGGGTAAACCGCAATACGAACCATCGACCCACCAAAAGCTACTGGCAAGCTTTCTCATATACCGACATAGGTCTATCCTAAACCATCGATATAAAGCAGCTAGAATATTAAACTATTTATCCTATTAGAGGAATCATTGAAACAAGTCGTGTTGATTTCGTAAAATATAAATCACATATATTTACCCTTGTTTCTTTAATTTCTATATTATTTCTATCATTTCGTATGCACACCCAAAGTGTTTATCTTGATCGATTGAGGACATAGTCTTAGACCAGATGGTCGATTTGGGGGTATATATATACAAATTAAAATGGAAGCATTTGGAATAAAAGACTGCATATGTATTGGTAACTAAGTCCACATTAAAGTTCTGTTAACAATTGAGATGTTCATTGCAAGAAATCAGAAATATTATTAAGATTTATTATTGTGACTAAATAGTGTCCAGGTGATTACAAGTGTCACATGACTTTGACCAATATATACTCATCTGACACCAATTCTATTAGCATTCGTACTAATACGTTATAAGCTTTCATAACCTTTAAGTCACCTTTAATCGACCTTTAATTACGTTGAGTTCAGAATGTTATTGATAGGACCATTGGTAGTCTATAATCATTTTTGTCTAACTTGGAATTTTAGCAAAACAAATCAAATATTGTCCTAGGAGCTTATCAGTAATCTGGTACAAGAACGGACTTTCTTTCTATCTTATTCATTCAATCTCACCCAGCTGCCTTTATTTTTACTTTATAAGGAGAGTTTATTTATTCGTTATGCCATTGTAGCTATTATTGCATAAGATTATATTTGATTAAGTTTGCTTTTATTTCTTGCATCTGTTTATTGCTGGGTACATGATAGACAACTTTAATTTGTAAATTCATTTAAATGTCAATAAAAAAAATAATTTCATGGGTTTAATAGCTGTCGCATTAGCAAACAAAACATCTATCTATCTATCTATCTATCTATCTATCTATCTATCTATCTATCTATCTATCTATCTATCTATCTATCTATCTATCTATCTATCTATCTATCTATCTATCTATCACCAACGCCAGAGAATGCAGGAAGGCCTCAACGTCAAGAACCAACCCATGCCTCCAGTGCTCACACTGCTCCAGGACAAGAACATCTCCTATCGGACTCATCAGCCACATAAGAACCCATCAGCGAAGAGCAGCGTGGGATTGACTTCATCAAGCCCTGATGGTCAACAATGTATGTATGTATGTATGTATGTATGTATGTATGTATGTATGTATGTATGTATGTATGTATGTATGTATGTATGTATGTATGTATGTATGTATGTATGTATGTATGTATGTATGTGTGTGTGTGTGTGTGTGTGTGTGTGTGTGTGTGTGTATGTATGTATGTATGAATGTATGTATGTATGTATGTATGTATGTATGTATGTATGTATGTATGTATGTATGTATGTATGTATGTATGTATGTATGTATGTATGTATGTATGTATGCATGCACAAGAGACATTGTCATTAAAATATACAAGTTTAGGTGTTATTAGATACAGTGGAATTATAATCATGCAATTTATTGTGTATTTTTTAAATTTTGACATGTAAATAAAATGTATGTCAATAGTGTTTGACTCGTGAATGGTAATTTGTTTTAGAAAATAATATCCATTATTAATTGGAGGTTGGGGCGAATAACAACATTAGTCAATCATTTGATGAAAGCGTTAGAAACCTTTCGTTTGAATGAGTGTTATCGTCACAAATGCCGATGGCGTTAATGATGTCTTCTCAAATCTCGTTTACTAGTTCGGTAAGGCGTAATGTTATCATCAGACATGACGAACAGCGAGCGGTTGGCATCTGTCCTGAATGATGTTACATCCGGGAGTGGTTTTATAACTAAGAAACTCAGTACGCAAAGTAATTCCATAGCACACAGTTTTGTGGAAACAATCTACAGTTACTATTTATACATATATGCATGCATATAACATACCCAATTGCAAATATCAACTTCCTAGATCTGTTTTTTTTCATTATGATCTGACATTTTCAAGTCCATAATTCCATGCTTCAAATCATATGTAAAACAAAGATTCTAAGCTGTTGGCTATTGTGAATGACAGGTACAAATCCAATCTCTTTGCTTGAAACCATGTATAAAAGAACGACAGTGACCTGCTCGCATATTATGAGGTGGTAAACATGAGTGTCAACTCTTTGCTTGAATTCATATGTAAAACAGAGACCCCTGTCTGCTATTGCATTGTGAAATGTTAGATACAGATCTGCATTCATTGATTGCAATCATATTTAAAATGGAGACCATTACCTAATGATGCATTATGGAGGAACAAACCCATTTTGTACTCTTTCCTTGTATGTGAAAATGGAGACCCTTATCGAATGATGCATTATGGTATGTTACACCATATCTACACTCGAAATTATATGTAAAATGGAGATCCTGATTGGATGGGATGGCAGACCTAGTCTACACTCTTTGCTTGAAATCAAATGCCTTTGCAGACACTGATTTGATGTTAAAGGATTGCAGACCTGGTCTAGACTCATTGCCTGAAATCAGGTGTAAAATGCAGACGATGATCTACTGATACATAATATGGCACACCTGGTCTACACCGTTTGCTTGAGGTCAAATGTAAAATGGAGACCGTGATCTGATGTTATAATATGGCACACCTGGTCTACACCGCTTGCTTGAGGTCATATGTAAAATGGAGACCGTGATCTGATGTTATAATATGGCCCACCTGGTCAACACTGTTTGCTTGAAGTTGTATGTAAAATGGAGACCGTGATCTGATGTTATAATATGGCACACCTGGTCTACACCGTTTGCTTGAGGTCATATGTAAAATGGAGACCGTGATCTGATGTTATAATATGGCACACCTGGTCTACACTGTTTGCTTGAGGTCATATGTAAAATGGAGACCGTGATCTGATTTTATAATATGGCAGACCTGGTCTACACTGTTTGATTGAGATCATATGTAAAATGGAGACCGTGATCTGATGTTATGAGATGGCAGACCTGGTCTACACTGGTTGCTCGAATTCTTTATGTTAAATGGGGAATTTGATTTGATGGTATGGCATGACAGACCCATTCTATAGTTTTTGCTTGAATTCTTTATGTAAAATGGAGAATTTGATTTGATGGTATGGCATGACAGACCCATTCTTTAGTTTCTGCTTGATATTATATGTAAAACAAAGATCCAAAGTTGATGGTTCTTTATTAGAATACATATCGAGTCAGCCTTCTTTTGTTCGAAATAATGTGAAAAGCAAAAATCTCTTATCTGATTTTGCTTTATGTGATAATTTCACATTTTTAAATCTCGCGGCTGATATGCATAAACGTTACCGGTCCAATAGTCACGTGATAACAACAAAACTGCCATGACATGTAGTTTCAGCATGATCGGTCAGCCTCTTTCCAGGAAGATGCCACAGCGACATGTTTGAGGCTGCTGTTATCTCAATATGTTTAATACTACGTGTTTTTTCTTGTTAATGTAGACATTGCGTGACTTTAATTCAATATTTTTTGAGTTTTTGCCTTTTTTCTGCAATACTGGAATGGAAGGTTTAGTGCATAAACCTATATTGCAACATGGCAGGTAGACCAACGGCCTTATGCACTAATCCATACTGATCGTTAACAAACTTTCAGTTCTTACGTATCTGACGCTCGCTAGCAATTAATAGATTTATTTCTACTAACCTTAATATGCGAATAGTAACTGAAATATATATGTATGTATGTATATATGTATGTATGTATGTATGTATGTATGTATGTATGTATGTATGTATGTATGTATGTATGTATGTATGTATGTATGTGCCTGCATGTATTATATATATATATATATATATATATATATATATATATATATATATATATATATATATATATATATATATATATATATATATATATATATATTAATTTATGAATCAGAATTTGTGTTCAGCATTAACATGTATGTATATAATTATGCATGAATGCTTTTATCTATGTATATATGCCTGTTATTCAATATCACTGTATTATTAAAAAAATACTGCTATTAATGACTATAATAATAATAACAAAAAGCATGTATGTATGTATATATGTATGTATTATTATTAATATTTAGGACATCTTTGCAGTTCATTACAGTTTTATATTTTAAAAAAAAATATTTATCATTTTTTCAATGTCGATTTTTCGACACAACCTCAATTTCATCCCAAACTTTAGTCAGTTCCATGTGATATACTCCTCGCTAGGAGGTTTCCCTTAGTAGTTCTTGTCTTGGGGTGATGCTGCTTTCTTCACATGCGTCAGCAATTTAAAAATAAGGTCATTGATAAATGAATACATGGGTGTTTTGTTCTGACAGTGATTATTTAGTAAAAAGTGAGTGTTCTGAAGGATTGGATGCCATAGGTCAAAAGAAAAGAGATTTTAGTTTATATCCGCATATTAATGTCAGTAGAAATAAATGTATTAATTGCTAGCGAGCGTCCGATACGTAACAACTGAAAGTATGTTAACGATCAGTATGGATTAGTGCATAAGGCCGTTGGTCTCTGCTGCTGTCAGATATTTAAAAAAAAAAAAGCAGAGACCTACTTGTTGGTCTACAAGGCAGGTAAAGACGAATACATGGAATATCTTGCCAATGAGATACTTTAAGAAAATGGATACTATTTTAATATTAAAGAACTACAGTATGAGATAATAAAATCAGTTATCAATGGAAGTAACACATTTGCCGTCCTCCACACGGGATATGTGAAAACGCCGTTTTTGTTGTTATCACGTGACTATTTGACCTGTAACGTTTTTGCATATAGGACGCGAGATTTGGTTAGTCATGTGACTAGCATTTCAAACGGTGCGAACTAGGTCATAATTCATTAACTCTGTAGTTTCATTTCATCTGACAACGCTTTAAAAACAAAATCGGTGTTATGCTTGTAATTTCTGAGAAGATAAATGATTTCCCTATCGATTTAATGTAAGTATGGGTCAATGTAAGTTCATTTAAGTTTAATAGGCCTGATAATTCGCAAGTACCCTATGCCAACACCAAATGGTGTCGGCAAATTCCAATTTTTTGATAGGGAATAGACTCTGACCCTACACCGCAACATAAAAATCAAATATCACAAATGGGGTGTCAAGTGTCCGAGGAAACTCGGACTAATGTTTGATCAGTTAAGTACCTTACAATCAATCAATATGTACTATAAATATCGCTACGCATATGGATGAATACAAATTTAAATAATAAAAATGTAGTTTCCAGTTTTATATATGTGGAAATAAAACATCTCATAATTGTAAGGAAATGTTCTTTGTTTAGATATAGAAAATGTATTTCATGCTAATAGAATTTATTTTCATATCTAATAGAATAAGTTTATATTTTTGAAACAGTTTTGTTTTGGTATATACATTGTTTGCGATGTCTTTGTTTCAAGTTCATTCGTCTCTTGCTATTATACTGGAATTGGAGATTTGACAGAATTGGAGATATGATACTTGTGCAAATACTGCAGATAAACATCTCTCTCTCTCTCTCTCTCTCTCTCTCTCTCTCTCTCTCTCTCTCTCTCTCTCTCTCTCTCTCTCTCTCTCTCTCTCTCTCTCTCTCTCTCTCTCTCTCTCTCACAACAGGTTAGAGAAAGTATGGCCTTGAGGTAAAATTATCTGCAATTTCTTCAAACCTTATGACCTTATGATGTATTTACTAATACAAAAAGCAGAATTTGAACTGCACTCTAAAAAAAAAAAAAAATTCCCATTTCCGTGATGCTAACTTGCAAGGTGCTTGATGCTACATTAATCTCATGATTTTAGCAGGTTCCATAGCAAATTTATAAATAGAATATTAAAATTTGCAATAACTGACTTAACATTTGCCATACGACAAACTCCAGAATCAGTTCAGTAGCTGGCAAACTGCAAAATACAATGACGCAGAAGGAAAGTATATCTAAGTGCTAGCAAGCAGCTATTTACAGCTTGGATCAATGAAAAATGTAGATAGAGTAATATGTGTATTGCTTTTACCGTATAACCCCCCTCCATAGTTACATAGAGTAATATGTGTATTGCTTTTACCGTCTAATCCCCTCCATATGTACATAGAGTAATATGTGTATTGCTTTTACCGTATAACCCCCTCCATATGTACATAGAGTAATATGTGTATTGCTTTTACCGTATAACCCCCTCCATATGTACATAGAGTAATATGTTTATTGCTTTTACCGTATAAGGTGTAATCAACTGTGCAGACACCTTGCTATTGTACATAACGATGCCTTGATCTGTAAACTAAATTATGAAACTATTGACTCTATGTTTACTTACCAAGTCAAAACCACAATAATAATAGTTCTAATGTGGTTTAAAGTTAATTCTTGAAATTATTGTAAATAACGGTCTTGTCAAAAAGATTTTGCGCTATTCTTTATCTTCTCTCACAGCTATAAAAGGGACAGGCCATTTAATGCTTCATTTTTTTAAATGCCAGGCTCTTTAGTGGCTTAAACATTCTCTTGCTCTAATTAGATGAAGAAAAATAACCCCATCACGACCAAGTGGTGAACCATGATCTGATCTGACACCAAAATGTAATCTAGCAAGCAAACCGGACAGTATTTTTATACCTGTCAATTTTTAAATTTCACTATGCATAACTAAAAAACAAAAGAAACTGCTTTAACATTTCAACGGTTTGGACAAAACATTTATCTCACGTCATTAAATAATTACATTTTGATCAGCATAAAAGGACACATATATCACAGCTTTAAAAATAAAGCACGCGAATTTCCTGCCTCATTTGAGAGTCTAGTGATAGGAAAAGAACGTTATTATAGCTCAACTACTTACAAGAAAAGATTATAAATAAAATCTTGCTTTTCTTACTAGCAAAATTATATATATATATATATATATATATATATATATATATATATATATATATATATATATATATATATATATTGATAGATAGATATATAGAGAGAGAGAGACAGAGAGAGAGAGAGAAAGAGAGAGAGAGAGAGAGAGAGAGAGAGAGAGAGAGAGAGAGAAAGAGAGAGATTTATCCATTAAAATATACAAATGTATAATCATGAATGCAACGAATGCAACCTTGACCTGCTGTGACCACATTAGTTTCATCAACGAAATTTATATTTTTGCAATGGTATTCAAGATAATTGTTTTAGAAAAGTGCAAAGAAAACTTTCAGTGTGAAGAAGTGCATTGACTTATTCACATAAAAAAATTTATACCTTAGTCCTGAGTGTAAATTTGCCCTAAGGAATTACCATAGAGTTTGCTTAAATCTGGAGAAAAGGCATCTGTTGGATACAAGTAAAGCATATCTTTTATTTTAAAAATGACTTTCATTTAACGTTCCAAACAGTAAAAAAAATGACAAGGTCAAATTAAAGGAATATGAAGAAAAAATCTAACCCAAAGACATTTTGAATGACTGCTAGTAATATATATGAAGAACGTGATTCTGTTGAGCATCTATTAATTTAGTGCGTGTTAACATTTTGGGATTCTATTTTTTATTGCATAGCGTTACAATCTAAAGTTAGAACTCAAAGGATCCTAAGCAAGTCACATAACCCGACATTTGTAGATAAGTAAATCTCTAGGATACCAAATCCTACTCTTTAGGATGGGCTGTACACAAACAGCGCAATGTAAATAATAATGAGTAGATTCACTCAATACTTATTTTTCGTCTTTTTCTTGTTTCTTTATTCTTTTTTTACTTTTCTACTGTATTCATACCAGAAATATTGTAGTTATGCTGCATATGGAGATGTTTAATTCTTAAAAAATATTACTATTCAATATTTTTTTATTATTATCCTAATATACTGTTTGTTGGAATGAAATTATATTGTTGTTTCCTATTACATTTAACTTTTAAAATGGACTTTCTTAGCTCAAGGGAATAAATTCTTACTTTCATCTTTCACCGTCATCTCAAGTTACTTTTCTTGTATTCTGGCACTCAAGGAGATTCTTACTTATTAGATGTCTAAGATTAATAGTTTTCTTTAGTTTTTTAAATCTTATATAATTAAAATTTTAAAACTATTGTTCATACGTTAGTATATATACATAACAACTGTGCTGCTTCATATTAGGCTTATTTTAAAAAAAAAATTTCATTGCATGTACTCTCTTGTTTAGTGTAATGTTTTCTTAATAATGATAATCATCATTACGGTTAATTACCAGTGGAAGTAATAATGACAATATGACACAGCGATATATATATATATATATATATATATATATATATATATATATATATATATATATATATACATATATATATATATATATATATATATATATATATATGTGTGTGTGTGTGTGTGTGTGTGTGTGTGTGTGTGTGTGTGTGTGTGTGTGTGTGTGTGCAATTCAAACAACGTATTAACTTCATTTATATGTTTGAGATTTTTTTAAGACCTACAGAGTCAACAGTCACCGACAGGCAGTCGTAGTTGAGTCATATACAGTCGTAGAGTGGTAAAGTCGGTTGTACAACTTATATTACCTTGAAAAAAGGTATTTTTGTGATAGAAGTTGTCTGTTCGTATGTCTACGTAGAGGAGCTAATTTTACTTCGTTTATCTGAATAATTGTTTTCCTGGAGAACAACGTTACTGATTTGAACAAAGACATTTTCCCGAAAATATTCTAAATTGGAATGGAACAACACAAACTGTTATTTATTGTACAAATTCTGGAATTTTCTGTTAGTCTTTGTCTGACGTGGTCATCCGCCATTTTGGACCGGAATTTCAGACTGTGTTTAGAACTTTTTATAGGACTTATGTTTCTATTTTGAACAAATAATTTGGATCATTTCCGTAAACCGTACGTCTTGTTTAACAAATTTACATATTTTCATGTTTTCTAGGAAAATAAATTATTTTTGTTAAAATTTACAAAGCTTGCTTTAACTCTTGTATGTTACTTTAAACGATAAAACCGAGTGGTGTAATGGGGTTGGGTTATATGAAGCAAAACAATACTTAAAGGTTCAGGATTACTCCAACTCTTTCTTTTCACTTCCATTATTTTCATATGAAAAAATAGATCCATATAAAAATAGATCGTTTCCCAACATTCAGTGTGTGTGTGTGTGTGTTTGTGTGTGTGTGTGTGTGTGTGTGTGTGTGTGTGTGTGTGTGTGTTCAAGTGTGTGTTCAAATAGAGGTGATATTTTTTACGAAAAACCCGTATTTTTTGAGCTTTAACAGAAAAATGAAAACTGCATTACCTCTCGAATGTGGAACATATTTTTTGATAAAAATATATGAATCGTAACCATTTTTTACGAGCTTGTCAATAACGTCGCATTATTCAGCTAGACTTGCCTGTTGTGGATAGATTCGTAAACTCTTTTACAAATTGCGTTTATTGCAGCCAATTAATCAATCTCTTATCGTCCATTCTCTCAAATAACTGACATTGTTATTATCATATACATGAAAATGAAATTATGACAAGGGCAAGTCTCACCTTGTGAAGCAAAGGGCGATATATTTTAACTCGTGGCTTCACTGCTCTTTAAATGGTTTTGTACCACAGGATGGACTATCTAGTATCAAAGTAGGAAAGGAAAATATCCTGTGTATATTCGTCAAAATATTCTTCTCTGATAAATGAGTGAAATGCTTATCAATAAAAATCAAATGGGTCGTATATCCTCTTTATATATAACTTCAACCCGACTTTACATTCGGAAGTAAATGTTTGGGTGTTTTCTTAACCTTTGGAGATTCCGATGAATTGACAGTTGTCACTGTGCTTGGAATACGTTCATTTTTAGATTAAAACACATCCCAATCATTCCTTAACATCTCCACTTTAGCAAGGATTTCACGCAGGCCTGCAGCCTAATACGTCATCAAACTCCCGGAACCACTTCAACCATGAGCCATCAAAGCTACCCATTATTGGTGTGTGTGTTACTATATCACTACAATAGATTTTTGAGTAGTGTGTGTGTGTGCGTGTGTGTGTGCGTGTGTGTGCGCGCGTTTCTGTATGCGTGTGTGTGTGAGAGTTTTTGTATGTGTTTGTGTGTGTGCACGCACAAGCGTGTGCATGCATATCTGCATATACTATGTTGTATGAGGCAATGCAATCTTTTTTTCATAAACCTGATCGTTGTTTTAGGTTTTACAATGGACCTTTCGGTACAGTGAGATGACATTCGTAGATGCTCGTTAAAGCCTACGTTAAAGTAGTGTATGCCATGCTCATTTTTCAAATCTCACTCAAGTATCTCTCGAACTGGAAATTTTTTATTTTAGTAAATTTTCTATACAGGAACGTGTGAAGGATACGGCATCACTGCCATATGTTTAAGATCTCATTTTGTGCCATTATATAGCAGATTAAAGCACTGTATTCCCCACAACAAAAAATTAAATTGCTTGATGATACTTCCCAAAAGAATTCAGTCACCCTCTGAAAAGAGAAGTTTAAAACTTTACCGACACGCTTTATCAATACGCCCTAAAAGTCATACAAACAACAGACTGCTTCCATGATGTCTCCAAAAAGGTCTCTTACATCTGTATCATTAAACGATTTTTTGATTGTCATGTCGCTAAATGCAAATCACAAGAAGATATTATCAAGAAATGAGCTTGCACGTGCCAGCCTCCTTCCTCTAAATTCTGACCTACTGTCTCGACGAAAAGTAATCATACTTTGGAGTCTCGATTACGTCTGGCTTCAAGTGAGTCTCCGTTGAAATTACTAAGTAGATCACTGTGTCCATTTTACGAGACGATTGCAAAACTTCTATTCACTGAACGACTAACATACACGACTATCTGAATTTAGACTTTTCGGAACCAACTATGACGCAAAAGAAGTTCAACCACCAGCTCTGGTTCTCGACACCCATCTCAACCAACTTCCAATTCCTCACATCAGAACGACTTTATCAAAAGTGACTATATTCCTGAAGAATAAACGAACGCAGCTAATGCAGAATTCGTCTCAAAACTTTTAGACCTTGTGTATAGAACTGTTCTGAATGAAAAGAAAACGGCTGACTGCATTCTAGAAACGAAGATCAGTCTAGCTCAGGAATATGTAGTGCAATTATATATGTTGAACCTGCATCGTGGTCAAATTCCACCCTATAAACAGATTACACCATTAATTACACCGTGCTATCTATATATGATATGAAAAGTTTGTTTGTTATCATAACCTTTTCTTTTATCCCCTGCTATGAGAAGTAGATACTAACTAGCAACTTTAAGATATGTCTTTGCCTAAGGTGTGTGATATATATATATATATATATATATATATATATATATATATATATATATATATATATATATATATATATATATATATGTGTGTGTGTGTGTGTGTGTGTGTGTGTGTGTGTGTGTGTGTGTCTAGAATGGTTGTTGTTGTTCTGGGGCTTTACGTAAATTTTTCAGCACACGATAGGCTATACATGGCAGCCAGTATTAATGGTGGAGCAAGACACCGGGAAATCACCGGAAAGAACCACCGACCCACGAGAAGCTACTGGCAAGCTTCCTCACGTATCCACATTCGCCGAATCCTGGACTCGAACACACGCTAACAGAGGTGAGATGGTAGTGATCCGTAACGGTCGGCGCTTTAGATTTACGTACTATGAGTGAAGTACTTTGATAAGAAAATTTATACATACTTACATACATACACACGCGCGCGCCCTATAAGGCAATACTGTTGATTTGTGAAAAGAAATTAAATATTTTTACTTATTGCCACTTCTAGAGTTCTACCACTTAGCTTTTACCTTTACGGTCTCTGCTTTATAAATAAATTACAATATCATACAATACTGAGTGAAAGTTAGTTGTAATCGGCAGATACACTTGAAATAATCATTTAGAAAGTAAGTTGGCAACATTTCTCTTGTGAAAAAAGTAATTACACTCTTTTAGAAATATCTGCTGACATATTTCTTTTTGGTACAACAAATACATCAATAAAGCTTCAGTCTTGAAAATACGGTTACATGGGGAACGTGTAACATGGCCTGTCCAGATGAAAACATTTTGTCGTTCTTCTTCTCTTAACATCTCAGATTTCTGACCCATAAAGATTTGTGTTTACCCATTTTAGAATGACGATTGCATCCGGTACCTATGTGCAACAACGAAGTCGAGTCCTTTGCAAAATTTTCTAGACTGGCACACGGTAAGCATATTAGCTCTATATTATTTGTAACTGGTGTACGCCAAATGTTAAGCGATGTTGAACTTTGGCGCTGGCCAATGTTAGAACATGTGCTCAGATTTATTTTCAAGGTGTTTATCTGATTCTATTTGGGCTAGAGACGAGTACACAACAAAGTTATTCAAGGCCCAGCCAATTTCTACCAGGTCGCACGAGTAGTTTGAATCAGCATTACTACATGTATAAGTTCGTGCGCAACTGATTTTTTCTGGTTAACGTTAAGGTTATTAAATAAAATTTTAGTATAGTTTTTTTTATGCAAACCTTTGTTATTTCCTTAATGTAACCCGGTTTTTCCATTCCTGAAATTCTGTTATCGTTTTGGGGTTTACATGCTGTCTACATTTTCTTCATTCATTTTCTTTGGTCTCTTCCTTTTTCTTTCGTTTGTTTTGTTATTTTAATCCTACCTGGCTACTTTGCAATTTTAATTCTTTTGTAACTTATGATAAATCATTTTGTTACCTATCATACGATTAAATCGTTGTGTGACCTATGATACGATTAAATAGATGTCCCTTATCACACGATTCAATTGTTTGGAGACCAATCATACGGTTAAATCCTTTCGTAACCTGTTATACGATTAAATTGTTTTGTGACTTATCATACGATCAAATTGTTTAATCGTTGTGGTTTTCGCAATCTTGATACTGTCATAAAATTAATGCTCATTTATGAAATCTCGCACGTCATGACCCGAGTTCAAAGGTTCTGTTTTGTTTTTGTTTTTCCTCTGGTCATTAGCATTTTTTTTACTCTTTTACGAAAGAAACCACCTAAATCTGGAAGTCTGTTGAGAACCACTACTTTTGTTTTCATAAAATACTTACTAGCCTGGAAAAGATGAAATCATTAATTTTTTTTCAATTCATTAACTTATTTATTGAATTAACATACATATCATTATTTAAAACATGTGAATAGATTATCTACATTAATAGACAACCTCATAGAAATGCTTAGTTTCGACACTTATAATTTCCTCAAAATAATATCTGCATACAATTTAGCAGCAAAGAAGTATGATACAAAACTTATTAATGAAAATTGCATGTCGCTTATGGACACAATTCAATGAATTTTACACCGTACTGTAATAACCGGACGTGTATAATTTAGCAGAAGCATTCTAATAGTAGAAGTATATCATACCAAGTAGATGATGGAACTTCAGAGGCCATGGATTGTTAGTTAAAAATCAAAAGTTAGGCTTTACTCAACCAAGACTAAAAGTTAGTTTTTACTCAAAAAAGACTCAAATTTAGGCCTTACTCAACCAAGACTCAAAGTTAAGCCTTACTCGATCAGGAAGCCAATATTATGCCTTGCTCGGCTAAAAAGCTTAACTCAGCAGAGTTAAAGTTAGGCCTTACTCAGCAAAAAGTTAAAGTTAGGCCTTACTCACAAAAGAGTTAAAGTTAAGCCTTACTAAGCAAAGAGTTCATTCTTTCTGTGTAAAGAGTTATAATTATGTCTTACTGAGCGAAAAGTTAAAGTTAGGTCTTCCTCAGATACCATTTGGCCTTTCTCAGCTGAGAGTTATAATAAGACCGTCTGCATCTAAACGTTAAAACTAGGCCGTTCTCAGATAAGAGTTAAAACTAGGCCTTTCTAAGATAAGAGTTAAAGTTAAGGCTTGCTCAGCAAGAGTTAGGCTTTACTCATTTGAGAGTTAAAGTTAGACCATGCTCAGCCTCAACTAAAAGTTAAAGCCAAGGTTCGCTCAGCAGTGTTCAAGTTAGACTTGCTAACTGAGAGTTAAAGCCAGGATTTGCTCAGAAAATAGTTAAAGTTTAGGAATGCTCAGCCAAAATAAAGAAAATCAACGATAGAGATGATTATATTGACCTCTGCGGTTCTCACAGGTTTAATTTCCACTTCTGGTCAAAATAGCAACATTTACAGACATTTTACCACAAAACTGCATTCCTTGCATTTGACTTTCTCGCACTGCATAGCCAGTATTGTGGCGATATACCATCAAAACCTTTACATACATCAAATGGAAAAACGGATCACCGGAATTCACCCAGTCATGAAGAGATCGGGTGATATTTCAGTATGAGATCTCTATTTTCAAAATTATAGTACATCTGAAGATACAATCCTCCTGCATCCATCTTTATATTAATTAAAAGAAGAAGTTAGAAACAGATACTTGAATGTCTTTTCATCTTTATTGTGCATGTTGGCATAGTTTCACATATTACTTCATTATACTGTGCATGTTGGCATAGTTTCGCACATTACTTTACTACATTGTGCATGTTGGGATAGTTTAACACATTACTTCATTATACTGTGCATGATGGCCTAGTTTCACACATTCTTTAATTATGTCGTGCATGTTGGAATATTTTCACATATTGCTTCATTATATTGTGCATGTTGGTATATTTTCACATATTAGTTCATTATATTGTGCATGTTGGTATAGTTTCACATATTAGTTCATTATATTGTGCATGTTGGCATAGTTTCACACATTACTTTATCATTATACAAAACATAATGCAGAAGAAATAAAAACGCAAATGAGAATATTGCAGTAGCCTGCCCCCCCCCCTCTCTCTCTCTCTCTCTCTCTCTCTCTCTCTCTCTCTCTCTCTCTCTCTCTCTCTCTCTCTCTCTCTCTCTCTCTCTCTCTCTCTCGTATGAATCCCCTGTCAGAACACTTATATAATAAATATAGTCACAGTATTAAATCCCATGAGTCCCTGTCAGCACCCTTATATAATAAATATAGTCACGGTATTTAATCTTATGAGTTCCCTGTCAGAACCCTTATATAATAAATATATTCACGGTATTAAATTTCATAGGTCCCCTGTCAGAAATCTTACATAATAAATATAATCACGGTATTAAATCACACGAATCATTGGTCAGAACCTTTAGATAGTAAATATAGTCAATGTATTAAATCCCATGAGTCTCCTGTCAGACTGTCAGAACCCTTATATAATATAGTCACGGTATTTAATCTCACGAGTCCCCTGTCCGAACGCTTATATAATAAATATAGTCACTATATTAAATCTCACGAAGCCTCTTTCAGAACTCTTATGTAATATATTAAATCTCAGGAGGCACCTGTCGGAACCCTTATACAATAAATATAGTCACGGTATCACTCTTGTATTCGATTTTTTTCACGGTTGTGAAATCACAGATCTCGTACAAGAGGTATATCTCACCTACACCACATGTCCTTGCAAATACTATTTCATATGAGACGTGCTCACATTTTCTGTCTTATTCCAAGCACATTGCCAATATTTTTCACTTCTTAGCATTCAATTTATTAGTTCTCAGGCTGACTTGCTGTGCATGTTTGTGAGGTGCTGATCTGTTATATGTGATAAAAAGTTGAATTTCACAATGTTTCATACTAGTCAGTCCCGTACAAACTTGAGTATTCATTTTATCTCGTATCCGACCCACGTCATAATCAGAATCTGTATATGTCATCTGCAGTATCCTTCTGTTTCATCTTGAGTATCCGTGAACCTCAGTTTGGGGATCTATTTCAAGTTGTTGACATGGGTCCTTCCTGTCGATTATGATGTTAACATTTATTTATGGAGGCTCCAAGTTTCTTCACTGCAAATATAAAACATACAAGACGAGTTCTAATTTTGAATTTTGCCCGCTGATTACAAAAGAAAGGAACATTAATTAAATAAGACATGAAAAAAATGCAAATATTGTGAATGACGTGTTCTTTTGACCGTATATACCTCTTTTATAGGTCGAGGCAACTCCAAACAACAAAGATCCAGATATCCTATAGCATAATGCTCCTGCATATTACTCCTAACAAACTGCGCATGTCTTTTCTTACGGAGCATAATGCAATTTGCAGTTGGGCTTAGTTATAGGCAAATATTAATTGTATTTATTTTGACCAAGCGTGCGATCTAAGATGCTGAGTTATCGCAATTCGCCATTCCATTCAGCAGACTGTTCAAGGATTGAAAGTGTCAATTCAAATGTTTAGCTTCTCTGGTTATACGTCCTTCACAGCATGTGACAGATTTTGTAATATACATAGAAATCATGAATAAAACGAAAGTTGTGGATTCCTGTTGCTCTTTACTATCATCATATTTGTTATTTGATTATACCGTATATCCAGTAATTTGAGACTTATAATGAAGTAGGCTCACTTACACCAACTTGTAATTTTTGGGAACAGGATGTAACTGTCTTGTCTGTCTGTCTGTTTGCATGTGATGCATGCATGCATGTATGTATGTGATGCATGTGTGTATGTATGTATGTATGTATGTATGTATGTATGTATGTATGTATGTATGTATGTATGTATGTATGTATGTATGTATGTATGTATGTATGTATGTATGTATGTATGTATGTATGTATGTATATGAGCAATGTAAACTTAGGAGGTAACAATAAGGAGTAGGAGTAGTTTATACATTATCAATATAACTGATTTTTGTTGACATAATTTTGTAATTTTAAGGTTTTTTTCCAATCCGGTATTACTGCAAGGTAGCATGATTTTGACTCAAAGCAATACGCCTGTTATCAATTGGTGGGTGGTGATGTGACTGACTCCTTGTCACAAAACTAAATAGTTCTACTGTTAAGGATTGCGTGTGGCATGAAATCTACGCAACCATTAGTTGGGGTTTTTTTTCTATAAAGCAAAGCATATTTTATGTGGTGCTTTATAACTGCTCATAAAATTTATATATTGTGAAGGTATATTAGAACATTAGAAATCTAGAAATAATTGGCTTAATTGACTTGAAATACATCGTTGCACTAGGGTATATGTATTCCATATTTTTAGTTGTTCCTTTTTATTACAACTTTTTTGTGAAAGAACAGTCAGTGGATAACAGGAGCAACCTGCCTAAAAATAGCAACCATGTGCTTTTTTAGTCGCTGATGCAATCTCGTGGACCAGCATTACCATAGCAACTATATTCTTTATGCGAGTGAATGATACAATCGCAAACACCAGCATTACCGTCCCAACCAAGACGGGCATGCTAATCTCCGGTGGCAGCCAATCATATCTTGTTCGTATTCTATAAAATCAACTAACACCCGTGTACTAATTTCTCCAAATTGATTGTTTGTGAATTATTCAGTAAAGGGCAAAACTTTTGACAATACCTTCCAAAATTCTGAAAGTTAAACAGTTGTATGAACAAGAAAAAAATCAAAATAGACCCAAGTCAAAATTGTCGGGACACTCGCAATTTGGAGAACATGGAATTTTAGGGTCAGTAAATGGTTTGGTTTGGTGTTGCGGCCATATTGTGTCGAGAAAATATATTTATTTTTTTTTTAAAAAATGCACCTTCCTAAAAATATACAGCGGCAGCTCACACAAGCTGACCCAATGAAAGAATTCAAACAAGCGCCCTTTTGGTCGCCAGTACAGCATCCTATCCACTGAGCCACTGCGGTTCCTAAACATTTGTTGCACATAAAGCGGATTTATATAGCATATATGACTCAATTTTGTTTTTATTTTTATTTACCCTCTGATCTTTTGTTCAGAATTTGTTACTTTTCACGGAAGTGCAAAAATCAGTCTAGCGCAGTATAACGAATCAGCCACAAGTCAACGCAGCAAATATGGAAAACACGCAGTATAATGAATTATTGGCTAGTCAATGCACAAATATGAAATAGAACGCACCTCGATCTCACCCCTCCAAACTGCAGCTTCTAAACAAGTTAGTATGCGTGTAGCATTTTTTTTTTCATCGATATCGTAAAAACGATATTAAACATGACTAAACTTATATACACTTACAGGTATTTTCGTGACAGAATTCTGAGGAATCTTAAACAGCGTGCACAAATGATAACAATGTCATTTTTATTATTCTGTTGCAATCTAAATACAGATACGAAAATATGTTTCAAAAATACCACTACGATATATACATCTAAATTAGGCAGAAAAAGGTTAAACTTTCAACACAACGTTCCTAATGCATGCATTGCGTCTAGCAATTTCGGAAACCTTATTCTTTTCTAACGGCATCTAAACTCGGACCATGGTTACTGTTAAGTAAAAATCCACTTACCCTGTTATTATTATCCAGTCATCATATTCACTCTCGTAATAGAAAGATAAACTCGGAAGGCGAGATCGAGGTCCGGATTCCATTTGTGTGGCCTGCGATATGACCTTTGTCGGCATCTTTGTGGAACTCGCCCGACGTTCTGTAAAAGGCTCGGCAAGTCGTATGCTAGTGGAATTGTACGACGAATTTGTGACACTAACATTACGACCACACGTAGAAACAGGAGAGTCAGGGAGGTCGTCTTGATGGCACAGTGGCATTTTGTCAACCTCGTGGTAGTAATACAATCTATACTTGTGTGTGGCTACGTTGTCTTCGTTGTGGGAAATAAGTATCCAATAATCATCTGAAAGCTCGAAATTTCTGGAGCAAATTAATCCCTCCTCCTCCTCAGTGCTAATTACTAACCAGTTTTGGTCATCACCTGGACTTTCTTTGGTCTCCGTGTGCCTTATTTTTTTCTCAGCCTGATAGAAAGGGCCTCTGTAACTTTCTTCTTCCTCGTTTTGGTATGATCTTGTGTATTGGTGTGCACGTGCTGTCGGTGCGCTATTGATATCTTCTTCCAACATTAAATCTTCAAGTTTGTTAGATCCACCGTGGTAGTCGAATCCACATTCATTTGCAAACAATCTTCGAACCACGTTTTTGCGACTTTTCTTCTCAGCACACCCATCCTTGCTAGCTTCTTGTCTAGCTATATGGTCTTCCTGGTGTTTTCCTCGACCGGGTGACATAAGACCTTTCTTCTTTGACGCAGAATGAATGCCTGGAAATGGTCTCTTTCTCAAATGAGATCGACCAAAAGTCATAGGCATACGACATTTGTCAGACTTTAATCCAGTAATCTTCCAAGAATATTCGTGAAGTTTACTGTCACGGGTAGATTTTGTGATTGAAGTAGTCGTAAAAAAGGAAATGTTTTCATCACTTTCTTGATCGCAAGAGTCGAGTATCCAAATCTCGTCGGATTCGAGCATAAATTCCATTTCAGTTTTCTCGTGGCAGTTAAACTTAGCAGTTGAGGAGGTCATTTTTCAAGGTCCTGGACTGACAGTTAAACGCATCATGAGTGGTGACCTTTTCACAAAACAATCTGCATCGCTGTTCTCTGTCAAACTTATGGATGGCTTCGACTCCTCTATGGACTCAGTTAACCATTCATTTTCATCGGGTAGTCCGCTGTCGTCTTCTATTCTGGCAGGAAAACTGAAACGAAAATTCAGAGAGAAGGCTTGTGAGTTGTAATTTTATACTGCTTTCTAGGTGTTACGTGAGGCATCGAACAAAATTAACAAAAGAAAAAGACGAAGTTAACAAGATTTGTAAATTTTTACAAAATAATTTATTTCCCTAGAAACATGGTAAAAATATGAAATAGAACTTATGGCTTATAAATATAAACCAAACATTAGTCCAAGATTCTAAACAAGATAAGTCATATCACTAAAAGTTCTAATTTGAACCCAGGATAGAATTTTGATGAAGTTCCACTATGACGTCAAATGAGGTCGTTTTACTGATGGCAACAGTTCCTCGTTAAACACAATTTATAATGTCCTGTTTGGATTTCCAGAATAAATTTTCACTGACTTTGTCCCAATTATTTATTTATAAAGAAAAACACTTGTTTTGTTTTCCAGAAAATATGAATTATTAAATCTAAAAATATAGAAAAACTTCAGAACAATCTGGCATCAACAATTAAAAGGTGTAGGAATACGACTGAAAAATTTACTAGACAATGGCTGTTTTTAAGCCGCAATTTTAGATCACATGTTGGCTCACGTGAAGGAGATACGTGATTACTAATTTGAACAGTGCAATTTAAAAAATGCAATTTATCACGTATGTTAGAATAGCCCTATCTAAAAAATCAGAGTCTTACGCTATAAATGAATAATAATAATAAAAAAACTTCACAACATTAGTAACACGTGGGCCGAACATGACCTCGGTAATAGAAAAATCACTTCTATTCAATGTTTACAAACGTCTTAACCATGTTGAACTAAACATAGTGATAAAGCAACTGTAACATTCTAATCAGGTCAAGTGAACTTTCCGAAAATCAAATCAAATCCAATGAAAATTATCACTAAAATAAAATATAATTAAAAAAAAATAATAATTTTAAAACTAACACACGAGCAATATAATTGCATATACGTAACTGCGGTCTTTGCTTTTTTTAATGTTAACATCACTCGACTGAAAACTGCTGCATTCATTGTACAGACTGAACAATAATTTACTCTCGGGGTAATAAATATAAATTTAATTAACTCCTTTATAAATGAGATTATATATTTTGAGGATTTCTAACAAAGTTTATACAGTATTCTATCGATTTCACAGCGGCCTGCGGGAGCGGGGTTGTTGTTGAGAGGTGTTTGGGAGTTTGTGTGTGTGTGTGTGTGTGTGTGTGTGTGTGTGTGTGTGAAAGTGTATATATGGACAGTGAAACCTTTGTTCTAATATGACAGTGGTCCCTACTATAGAGGTTAAAAGTTTACAATGGTTTCTGAAATGATATCCTCTTAAAGCACGTGTGTTTTGGATGAAGATCTTCATTACGACATGTTTAACAGTAATTGTTCGTTTACCTAGTATGCGCTCATTTAACTGGATGGGGTTTAAAATATGCCCGTCATATAAAATAACTGTTTGGACGTGAAAAGCACAGCGCCTTAATGTAAGAAAAGGGCTGAAGAAATACGTACCTTGTAAACATAAACTCGTCGTCCCAGTGGAATTCGTTTTCATCAGAGGCATTAAATGTCTCAGAGAGGAAAACATCGTTCTGAAATAGACGAAAATCTTTTTGGATAGAGATAACTTTACCACCGAAAATAAGTGCTACCAAATTCAAAAATTCTACGATCTCACAGTAATGCCATCAGATTGGGAATACCAAAACTAACCTCGAGATATTCGGATTAGAACACAAAAAAGACGTAAAATTCGGGTTAAGCTAAACCTTCAGAAATCTCTAAAGCAAAAACTGTAAAATCATTGTTGTCTTTTACGAGGAGCAGTATGTATGTATGTATGTATGTATGTATGTATGTATGTATGTATGTATGTATGTATGTATGTATGTATGTATGTATGTATGTATGTATGTATGTATGTATGTATGTATGTATGTATGTATGTATGTATGTATATATGTGTCAGGAAAAACTGTTCGTATATAGGTTGCTGCATTTCTATGTGAAAATATGAAAGAGTTATTCTGCACGACCTTGAGTTTCATATTTTCCCATACAAATGCAGGAACTCTTTTATTATATGCTCCTTTTCTTATTCTACCCAAGGCTTAAATATATAAACAAAAATACACTACACGAAACAAAGTAACTGAATTATGCCGTATTCCACACTAAATACACAAACGCAGCTGCATCATTACATAACAACATTATTAATTCGCACGTAACTCCGACCAGATAGACCTGAAGTGGTCGAGCGATAGACGTAAGTTTCGAAAGAAAATGGCTTTTGGTGTACTTAAAATTGAAATTTGGAGCAATATTTTTAGTGAATGCGCATTACAACAACTTTCCATTTGATCGAGAATGAATGCGGTTTTTTTGTTGGTATTTTTGTCGATTCTACTCAATTTCGTGATTATGGTCTGGAATTATCAACATGAAGTAACTTATTTTGGATTGGCAGAGTCCGCCAATTTAATCGTATTGAAGTGTGTTAACATCGACATGCGCGCTTCTGCTTTCTGTCATTGAATGCTTTAGATCATTGTGTGTAAATATATGAAGTCTTTCTATTGCAATTATCTAAAAGACGCTGTAGAATTTAATATTTGTTTCAATCTGAGTGCAGTAAGGAGGATGTAACCGTACTTGGAATATACTTGAAATTATAGTACAATTTCGAAATATGTAGTCTACCTTGAGAACCCATGACATGGCTCATGTAATTCGGATTTGCAGAACTACGAAAGTACATTTGAGGAAATTCAGGATGCAAAATTTTAAGAATATTTATGCCATTTTCATTACTAGCTAAAAAGGGCAAGACAGTTCATGTGTTATAAATTGCATGTTTTTGTATGGACCCTGATTGCGTCGGTAGCTAATCTAAATCTGATACATTGTATCAAAAAAATTTAACGCGAAATTTATTTTGTTTGCAATAGAAAGTAGTTCTTTTATTTGCGTGCATCCAGTATAAGTCAGCGCGAGGGTACAATATCGCGACATACTGAATGATTCTGACAATGTAAAGTAAACGGAGAAAAGAAAAGACAAGCATACTATATATATATATATATATATATATATATATATATATATATATATTAAGATGAAGTTTAATATACCTTTGAAATGATTTGCCCTTAATAGTGGGATATTAAACTACATAAAAGGACACCAGCTGAACGGTTTGGCTATTTAAGCGAAACTCTTTTCTTTTTTAACATGAAGACTAAAAAGTAGAGAAATATATATATATATATATATATAGAGAGAGAGAGAGAGAGAGAGAGAGAGAGAGAGAGAGAGAGAGAGAGAGAGAGAGAGAGAGAGAGAGAGAGAGAGAGAGACGCCAGTACCCAGTACCCAGTACCCAGACGCCAAGTGCAATATTATGAGGCACCGTGGCAGGTAGAAGCTGGTCCAATAAGACGTTGCAGTTGAAATTTCGGTGTCGTATGTCGAGAACTCTAATGTCACGTGTTGCAACAAATTGCACGTCAAAGTTCCATTCAGATCGAGATTTTAGATTTAATATGTTAAATTATATAATGGTGATTTAAAGTTCTATTTCTTATGTCGATGTTTTGCAGTGTATATTTTGACTTAACAACGGAAGCTTAAATTTCAATATCATTTGTTGAGAATTCCTAATTCACACGTTGTAGGTAACTGTTTAGGTCATTTTTCATATGGCGAGTATTTAGATTTCATCTGTTGAATTTCACAGCAACGAGAAGCAATTTCTTTGTTTAAAAATAATGCGGTCCGTTCACGAGAGTGACCTCTAGTGAAGAAATTCATAGTAACTTTCGATCTGTAAGTGGTAATTTTCAAACTGTTGTTGTTGTTGTAGGGTTTAACGCCATTTTTCAGCACAAGATAGGCTATACATGGCGGCCAGGAGTAATGGTGGAGGAAGAACCCTGTAAAAACCTAGGGAAGAACCACAGACTCACGAGAAGCTACTGGCAGTCTTTCTCACTTACCCACGTTAGCCGAGTCTGGACTCGAACTCACGCAGACAGAGATGGTATGACAGTGATCCTTAACGGTCAGCGCTTTAGACCACTCGGCCACTTGGGGCCTCTAATTTTTAAAATGTAAATGCATGAAATGTAATGGTGTTTCATAACTGAATACACGAATGATATATCTTAATACTCTGTATTATTTTGAATTGTTAAAATGGATGTTATGTAATGTTTTTTTTAACACCAACACATCATTTTATGTTATAAAAATAGTAATTCTAACAAAGCAAAATAAAATGTCTAACCACAGCTGTGTAATTCAACATATAGTCTAAATCTCAACATGTGAAATGAAACTTTCAGCACAATCAATGTGATTCTACAGGATAAATTGAAACTCGACATATGACATTAAAATTTCAACAAACGTCATGTAATTCAGAAGATTCTCCCAACATTGATCATCGATATTTTAGCCAGCGCTTTGTAATTCAACAGATGAAATCCAAATACGCAGCATATGTAATGGAACTTTCAATATAACCTCTATGAACCAATATTCTCAACGTGTGACATTGAAATTTCAACAACCGCTATGTAATTCAAATGACAATCTAAAACTTTAACATATAAAATATAATCTTTAAACTGCTACTGTTTATTTCAACAGATGCAATATAAAATCTCGACCTAGAAAATGGAACTTTATTTGCATTGAAATTTCAAATGCAACTTTCTCATTGGACAAACCTTTGTCCTCTACGGCACCTCATATATATGTACCCTATCGATGTTTGATGAAGTTTGTCATTGGGTAAAGAATTTTAATTGACTCGGCATCAAATGACCCACTTGCATTAGAGTACCTTAAAACATCCAATATATAAAGCAAAGGCTGCATTACTTCGCCAAGGAAAAATCACAAATACACGTTCAAAGTCGTATGCTGTTGATGGAATATTCAGTACTTTTGTTTAATATTGCGCATGCACGGCTGCGAGCTCTAATAGATCTGGATTTATTTTGGATTAATCTTGATCATTCGATGCAAGGAACTAAGCTATTTCCCTTTTGGCAGACATCTTGACGCTTGCTTGTCGCACACGCTATGGTTGATTTTAACTATTATTCGGATTAACTTTAAATAGATTGATGCTAGGAAGTGAACCTTTAATTGTTTAAGAAGGAATGAAACCTGAAAACAGAAGTATGCTTTTGAGAAAATCGCCTGAGAAAAAGTTTTGAATTTCCGAAAATCCAGAGTCTTTATTTAAACGCATTCAAACAAAAATCTCTTCATCTATTTATAAACTACGGAAACCTGCAGTTATAAATGTCATAATGCAATTTAAGATGTTCAATGCCTTTTGGCTGGTCTTGATTTTAAGACCAAAGTATAACTAAGATAAAACGGTACAAAAAGTATGCACGTAAAACCTTCATTTCGTTACAAGATAATCGAGCTTTTGTTTTAAACGGTCATCGCATGCACATTGAATAACGAAGTACAATAAGCATACTATCTGTGGACAAACATTTATCAAAAATCAAGAATACAGAAAATTATTTAAGGGGAACACGTAATGCTTCGCCATGTTAGTTTTACGAAATATTTCGTTTAGGCAGTGAATCTGCACGTTTATCCTCTTGTTAATATGCCACTATAGGAAAAACCTAGGACAATCGTTGTTTTTTCTGTAGTATATTTTGATCATCATATATGCAAAGTCTGACGAAACATGCCAATGCAGAGGCTCTCGCTTCAGAGGCGAACACACAGACCTTATGACAATGATGGTCATTTTTGCCCCTAGCCCATGTTCTGTCTTGAATATAAAATATTTGTAAAATGTATATATTGCAATAATCTATTACACAACATACACACAAAAGAACAGAAATGCTACTTACTGACTCCGCAAAGAGACGGAATGAAATCTCTTCCAAAGCGCCGATCAACTTCAGATTTTTGGCACAATCATCCTTTAATAAAAACAGAGGTAGGGAAATTATAAATCATAAATCAGAAGTGTTTTTTCGTGTTTGTTTGCACTGCATTGTTTAATTACACATATGCCAGTAGTTTATTTCATTGATCAATCCTTAATTCCATCCGATACAATGTAAAATTCTGTCATATTCATTAATCCATAATTCGATTCGATGTAATGAAAATTATGTCACATTCATGCACTCAATATCATTCCCCCATTTCATTGTGTAGACATGATAAGATGAACATGTACTATTTAAGGCAACTTTTGACAGATAGCAAATATATATTTTAACTTATCTCTAATCATACTATTTGTCTTTGGACGGGTTTGTCTCCTTCAAGTCCTAACCTAACCAAGGACAGTGTTAAAGCGCCGAATGCGCAGATTGCCAACTCTCAATAATCAGATGTCAAATATTGTTTTCAAGGTGACTAGGTGATAAATTTTGAAAACTGTTACTCTTGAAATTTCTTTTGACGTGTGTGTTTATTTTTAACCCAGCTTAACGATTTTTTTTGCTTCAGTCATATCGCTACTATGTATGCACTGTGACGGTATATAGCGATGTCTGAGGGTATCGTGCCTCGGACATGTGGCAGCTATTAGTACCATTTTTTAAAGTTTTTGGTATGACACGACCGGGGTTCAAAAGCACGACCTCTCGTATCCGAAGCGGATGCTATAAGCACTAAGCCACATGTAATATTTCGAACAACTGCTCTCGTTTGTAATGATAGGACACATGGACACCCGTAAAAGGCATTTAGCATTTTGAAACCATTTGATAATTACTGCTTGGAAGATAATTAAATGGATGAAAAGAGGGCTCTTAAATAATTTTCAAGCGTTGGCTTATCAAAGATTGCATAGATGCAAGGTAAAACTTGAATGACATGTAAGCGGAAGCAGACATGTGAGTGGAAGCAACAATAGCTACATCAAGATTTTGAAATCTTTAATTATCAACATATATATGGCTTTATGGTGCAAGTAAAGATAAAAATAGTTCTTTATTGTAAAATAAAATAAATTCGATTAGTTAAAAGCCTATATTTTTTTACCATATCTTGTAGTCATAGTTTGGGGCAAGGTCAAATTCCCCAAGGAGTGTTCAATTCTCCGGTCAGTTTGCCTCTGACAAGTTGACTTTTACAAACTTTGTTAAACCTTGCATATGCGTGATATAAAATCAAAGTAAAACAAGACAACAAACCTACTGCGAATCAACGATTATTTTCCACATTATAATTCCGAATATTTAAACAGAACAGAAACACACTTACAGCTGAGTAAAATATAGTGCATCCTTGCTCCAATCACAGACATAATCAGCGAGACTGAGTAGAATCGACAAACGAAAACAAAATTAATTCATCCAATACCAATTGGAAAATCTGTTACAATGTGCATTTATTCACATTATGATTCAAAATTTCAATTTTAAGTAGACCAAAACTAATTTATTAAGTGATGTCGAACGCTCGACTATGTTCAAATTTTGCTGGTGGGAGTTATGTGCGCACAATGATATTGTTATGTATTGATGAATCGGCGCCTTTGTATGCAGCATAACGTCCATTTCGGGGGGGGGGGTTGTAACGTATGAAAACGTTAATATACATAAAAGTGCAATAATCTAAAATAATGGAGCAGTGATGTTACAAATAATATAGTTGTGATACAAATTAGAGGGGTATGAATGACAGAGATGTAACAAATACTAAAAATAGTTGTGATACATATTAGAGGAGTATGAATGGCAGAGACGTAACAAATACTAAAATAGTTGTGATACATATTAGGAGTATGAATGGCAGAGATGTAACAAATACTAAAAATAGTTGTGATACATATTAGAGGAGTTTGAATGGCAGAGATGTAACAAATACTAAAAATAGTTGTGATACATATTAGGAGTATGAATGGCAACAATTTACTGTACAAGGAGTGAGTTGTTCAGAGGATATGACTCTTTAAATATCTTTTAAAAGCTCATCCTAG